>SZYD01002075.1:0-103912 GCA_009363875.1 Mikania micrantha | reverse complement strand
TAAGCATTAATGAAGCTTAATAGGTGCCGGGGCAGTCTCTTTTTCCATCCGTAGTGTTAATTTTTTGATCGAAAGACAATATTTTTGTTTTACATATTGGTTTTGTCCCCTCTCGCTTCAAAAAATTAATATGTATTCTGGTTCTCGTAATTTTCACCCCCTTCAAAACATTCAAGCTCCGTCACTGGCCATAAAATTTACCTCCAACCTCGTTAACACTAAAAAATTTGGAGCATCAAAACCAATCTCACTAATTACGCTACCAAAACATATTATAAAATAAAAAATACATTATAAAATGAAACGAAAATATATATGCAACTTCACAAATAAATAAATTAAAAAAAGTCAGCAACCATTTAAACAAGAGGGAGGTTCTCAATGTACATGAAGAATCTTTTAAGATTTCCCCATCTTATTGTCGCAATATCCATCACTTCTTTTCTGCAAACATACACCCATACCTCTCCCGGGTCGGTTGTTTTAAGGCTCACACGACAAAACGGGCACGACAATGATCTTCTTCGCCTGCAATTTCCTCCAAAATGATGGCATGACCCGATTCAATTCACAGATAACCAACCCGCTTGCTTATAAGGTTTTGACATGTTACCCAACCCTCGTCAATCATCATGGAGATATTAAAAATATTCGATTAAGAATCGTACCAGTTATTATAGCAATTGGAGCACATGGCATGGGTGCACTTTGGTAGTAGAACAAGTTTGTCATTAGCTTCCATGCAGATACCACATTCTTCTTCTGATTCAATATCTGAGCATCGACTTTCGACAGCATCATCATCCTCATCATCATCATGATCATCATCATCATCATCTTGTTTTAGATATCCTTCATCACATATCTTCTTCTGCTTACTATCTTCCGGATGAGTCGCTCCCCTCTGAAGTTGCATTAGAGATGGATATATAATACCTGTTAACGATTTTAGTAATGCACTTTAAATTCAGCAGAAACAATGACCAGACACCTTTTGATAACAAGTTTCATCAACAAAACAACAAAAAAGAAAATGAAAGACTTAGAATTTGTTTATCCAAACACAAAAAACTGATATCAGTTCCAAAACACAAATCCAAACACCCCCGTAATTCAGACAGTTTTTAAAAAAAAATATAACTAAAAGTCACATTGGACCCTACCATAAAATTCTCTAATGCTTGCCTTCCTTTCATGTGCTGACATTGTTGTGGTACCATCAACATAAACCTGTGGTGCATTAAACCAACAAAAGACTTCAAATCACAATCAAAGATAAAACATCCGATCGATAAATGATAATTAAAAGTTTGCATTTACTATGAAGAAGAAAGTAAGGGTTTTGACCTTGTAAATTAGGATCCTCAGAAATCCAAGAGCACCTGCCAGGTGACAATCTGACCATTGAACAAAAGAAAAGCAAAAACCGTGCAGCTGCACTGTAAGACATACGCATCTGCACGCACGCACCATCATACTCCCTTCGTAAATCCAAGGCCCTTCGAAACATAAAGAACACTCAAGATTCAAGAAAACATGACACAAACATAAGTTCAGACAATGAAATCCTAATGTTACTTTAGTCCTTCACATTTTCATTTCATAGATCTATGAACAAATCAATGATACTTCCAAAATTACAAACTCGTCCATCACATTTTCATTTCATTTTATAATGTATGTGAATCCTTAATGGTTTTGAAAAACTTTTGATCATTGAATTCTAAATACCAAGAATGTTACACATGAACAGCAGATCATAAACAAAAAGGCAAAACCCTTATAAATTCTTAAACTTTAATTGCAACCAAGTTGACCACAGGAGGTCAAAATGTATAGCTACTGTCACTTTATGTCAAAGAATATGCAATCAAGCAGTATGGCCACTTCTTTTCTGTATTTTCTTAATAATCATTAAATGTTTATATGATTGAAATAGTGGTTCAACTTTTTGAATAGAACAACATATGAGATTGTGAAAACCTTACTTAGCGAACAAACAATCGAGTATAACTAGATTAAACCACAGATTAGAACAAACCCAGATCATGTATCGCTCTAAACTATCTAAAATCAAAAACCCACAAACAGATTTACATAAATACATCAAATCACAGCCAAATTCCTCAAAATTCAACATTGATAACATAATAATCGAAGCACACACATAAACAGAGGAAAACGTTGTAATTCTTACAGGGCATTAGCGTGTTGAATATCTGCTTCAAGAACTTTGAGAGAATCCTTAAAGGATCTTCTCATTGAACCCACATAAATCTCTCTAAACAAATATTTCAGTCGTTCACCATCTAATGATTCTTGATTGTTTTTTTTCTTATATAAATCTTAGAAACGTATTCATTATCGTTCTAAATACAGGACATAACACGAGACAGTGGTTTTCTCTCTCTATCGAGCATAGAACACGGTAAGAAGACGAACTGTCACTGTCAAGATGCCACGTGGAGTTGAGTATAGTGTAACACCTAGAGCCTTTGAAGCTTTCTTGAAGGGTGGTTGTTTTGTAGGTATTCAAAGCGGTGGTATATGTAGTGATGATGAGTGCGGTGAAATGGTGAATTGTGGCTGAATCCCTGTCTCAAATTTTGGTTCTAGCAAGGATTCTTGTATATTCGACAAGGACCCAAAAAAAATTGTCTAAAATAACATATAACATCCATAGTTATATGTTTCATTTTAAAGTTGTTAATATTATACCTATGTTTGAAAGTTGAATGAACATCAATATTAGTTCAAATCCGGGCTTCTAGCCTAATGGTTACCCCTTGACTTTCCTATGGGGGGTCTTGGGTTCGAATCCGGGCTGAGGCATATTTGCCGAAGCAAGGTCAGGGGGTTTACCCAGTTGTGGGGTTCCTCCTGTGGTGGGCTCGGGCATACGCCCCAGAGCGTCAAATCCGAGGGGACGGTTGAAATCTCGTTTTGGGTGTCGTTGTACCAAGCCGTTCAAAAAAAAAAATCAATATTAGTGTTTTATTAAGATTTGAACTACAATTCATATATTATAGTTGTTAATATTATATACTATGTTTTCATAGATGAGATGGTAAAGGGTTTGTTTGCTCTTTGAGGGTTCAAGGGTTCGATTCCATGCTTTTGACAGTTTTTTTTTCATCCTCATCTCTTTAGATTTCTTTTTATTTCACACCCTTTTTAGGGTTTTTGGTGGCGATTACGGATTATCATCTCTCTCGGGCGATGGTATATTTGTGGTTGCGATTGTTGTACGATTATATAGATAACATGTTTGAAAACAGTAAATGAGTTTATGTCAAAATTACAATTTAAAACAGTTTAGTAACATATAGCATGATATGATTAGCGTGTGTAACAACCAAGTCTAAGACAAAAAATATTCAAATTGAATATATTTTTTTATTTATTGACATCTTGGATGGTTATTTCTATACACTCAATTTCAAAGGTCGGCGTAATTCTTTATTTATTGTCTTCCTTCTTTAGCTCTTACCTAGGTAGCAGGGGTTCGACCCGTCCCTAGCCTGCAACGTTTTTTTCGTTTGAGAGCTCAAAATCCTTTTCAACTCCATTTCCTTCTTTTTCCTAAGCATTAGTAGAAATAGGCAACAAGTTTATAAAAAAAAAAATTTGAAGTTGGTTCAATGGTAAAATGTTTTTAACTCACAGGGTTTCAGTTGGTTCAACGTTAAAATGCTTTAACTCATGGGGTTTGACTCTAGCTCTTAACATTTTTTTTTTATTTAAAAGCTTAAAGACTTTTTAAACTTACTCTTAACTTTTAAAAACATCACTTTCACCTTTTCAGTGTGTTTAAATTATAAGTTTATCCCTTTTAGTGTATATAATTTGATTTGTAATCGATAACTTTAGTTTTTTTATTTGAGAATTTCAAAACTATTTAAACTTAGAGTTGCACAAACCGGTTTTTTTAATCAAACCGGTTCGGTTCCTAAACCGGTCCAGTTTGGATAGTATAAGGGTGAAACCGGTTTGAGAGAAAGAGATGCCAAATCTATAGGAACCGGTTTGGGGTTTGAAACCGGTTTGGAGGGGTTTGAAACCGGTTCAGACCGGTTTGTAACGGTTTGGAAAAAACGGTTTGAGATCCACTGATGACCGGTTTGTAAACCCAAACCGATTTTTTTGTTCACCTATATTTAAACTTACCCATCAATTTTATAAAATGTCACTCTTATATCATGCATTTAATGTTCAAATTTGTATCCCGTGTAATATATCTAATTTGATTTTCGATACTTTCGTTCATTAAATTAAAATAAAAAATAAAAATCTTTGTTTATAGAATGGACGGTAACGTGATGTTATTGTGAAAAATAAAACCGACATCAAGTGAAAAACATCGGTATAATTATATAACTGATTTTTCTAATTGGTTACTTTTTTAAAAATTCTTTTAGCGCAACATACGAGTCATAAATAGCGTCTTGTATCCACGTTTCAGTTTCTATAACTGATCGGCTGCAATTTCGTCACCAACATATCGATCGTCGCAGCGCACGTGTACCTTGCTTGTTAATCTTAAACCAGAGTTATTAAAATTTTGTTTTATCATCATTTACAATGCTTAAACCAAAGGGAACAATAAATAATGCCATGTCAGTTAAATGAATGATAAGGGGACACGAAATAGGTAGGATAGGCAATTTTAATGAATTCAAAACGAGTTTGAGTCAAAATCCGCAAAATGTTAAAATAGGTGGGGTTGGGTTGGGTTTACGAAAGAAAAGTTTTCCTTTCATCTAATGGTCAGCTGCATAATTGCGAAAGGTGTATGGTGGCAGGTTTGGGTATGGTTAAAGTTGCCTATACCACCCAAGCTGGATACAATAGAGAGTGTGTCTGAGTACATCAATAATATGAGTGTCGAAAAAGGAAGAAAAAAGTTAATAAACGCTATATTGCTCAAGTGGTATGCTGGACGATTCGGTTGGCAAGGAATAACAAGGTGTTTAAAGGGATAAACATGTCATGGCAAAGAACAATAGAGGAGATAAAAGAGACATCCTTTCTTTGGATCAAGAGTAAATCCAAGGCAATGAATGTCTCATGGGAGGCATGGAATCAAGGTAGTGTATTCTAACAAGTGGTCAAGAATGTAATGGTTATATACTAAATGTTGTCAAGTTCGGTGTCTGATCTATAATGTATGTCTAGCACCTTGCTAGGTATTGTAGTATGACTTTATTGAATGAAATTTTCTTAGCTGTTCAAAAAAAAAAAAAAAACTAAATAAGTTCATAATACAACAAGTGCTAATTAGTTCATACAACCATGACATCAATCAAAGTACTACAATCAATACATAATCTAATAAAAATTCAAAAACTCTTGTTGCTAAATCAATTTATTATTACGAGTACCTTCGATGCTCCGAAATTGATTCAAAATATCTGCATACGTCACAATCCCAACCAAGGTATAATCATGTTTAACAACCCAAGCATAACTAACACGAAGAGCAATCATCTGAACCATAACCGCTATCAAGGAGTTCCATGGATGGCAAACAATCGCCTCGAACCGCCTGCCAGGATAAGACCGCCCCACACAACCACTTTTAGCAGACCCGAACTCCTCATCTGACGAGCACGAAGATGATAAAGACAACGGGTTATAGTAGTCATCCATAAGATCCAACATTGTGGTCAAGTTTCTCTCATGCATCCTCATTTTAACCAAGCTGACCAATTCGTCTGACGGGCCAGAGTAGTCTATATAAGCCATGAGATCCCCAGCCGAGAGAGTTGCTATCACTGCTGCTGCGGTTTCGTCGCAACAAGCAAGGGTAAAAGGGGAAATTTCACCTATTAAACGGTTATCTTTGTCAACAACACCTATAGAGGTTTGGTCCAAAAGTGAGCATGAGATGAGGGGTAATATAGTAATTGCAGGGTCGTGGTAGTTGACCGTGAACGTTGACTTTTGGATTAGGTCTAAAGCTTCGATGGTGAATGTGGGTATGGGGGAGAAGATACCAATGGAGTTTAGGAGGAACCGAACCACGTCTTCTTGGGTTAGCCAGCAAAATTGTTGGTTGTGGTGAAGAGTATTGTTAAATACACAAGGATTTGTGGGTTGTTTTCTTGAATTAGTGCATATTGGTATAACCAAGTTTTGAGCCCCTTCAAGGATGCAATCTATTGCCTCCAACAAACTGATAAAAATAAGAAGAAAATGATATATTAATCGATATGATATTATAATAAGGATTAATACCATAAAAAAACCGAACATGTCCATAAACTTATAAACTAAATTTTATATATTAAGATATTTAAACTTGTCTGCCTGACTTAATGTACACATAAAAAAATAAGATGTTAATTTATTATCCTTTAAATTGGTTAAATTTTGAGGTGAGATGTAAAATATTATATTATCTTAATTTAACCAAATTGTATTAAAATTTTAACATAAAAGAATCAGTTTAGTAACTTTTTTGTATAATTTGTATGAAATTAGATATTAATAACTCAAACTATTACTCGTTGGCAAATAATAATCTTTATTGATAGTTTGGTTAATAACAAATCTCAATTTTTACTTCTGTTGTTAAGATCAATCATAGAAACATAATACGTATTAATTTATCTTAGAATTTCACTCGATTTAGCTTATAATGCAAAATCTAGTAGAAATCGATTGTAAATCAACGTCATTAGAAATAAAAGTGCAATTTGTGCTTGTCATGGACAACAATATTAAAATCCATTTTTTTCTATTTTTTTAATAATTTTTAAAAACTTAAAAAAAGCTAAATAAATGTTTTTTAAAAAATAAAAAAGTATATTAGTTTTTTTTTACCCAAAAATTAAATGTTAGCATATACCAAAAGATCCAAGTATGTACGGAAAATGTTATAATATTTTAATATATTAAAAACCCAACCCGACCCACACGGCAACACCGACCTAACACCCTCACTTTTTGAATGGCAACCCATGCTTGGTATGCATCGGATTTGATCTATTCGATTAAAGCAGTAAATAATCAATGAATCAATCGAGGTTTCCGGATACATAATTTAAAGTATTCTACGTCAATTGTTTCATTTCTGATGCAATTCTACACATGATTCTGTAATTTCACCTATCAAACAACTTGCGTCAAATTGCACCGATCAAACAACGCGTTCTATCTCAAAACCAGCAAAAACAAGTTAAAACGAACCTCGAATTCGATTCCAGATGTCTAATTATCCCTTTCACCTTCGGAACGACGTCCAAAACGTTTGATTGAAGCGCGTCCAAAGGATTCAACAGATTCTCCTCTTTACAGAGATGAACAATCACGTCTACCATACAGATCTTCCCGACACATCGACAACAACCGGTGTTGTTACAAGCCGCTACAGAACCGGAGCGGTCACAGGTCCATAGACTTACATAGATCTCTCCTGATCTTTTGAGTGAGGTGACGGCGTCGGCGACGGTAGCGGTGGTTGGCAACGACCTCAACGGCGGCTTTCCAAGGCACAGATCGGATACTTGGGTCGCGAAAAAACTAATTGCCATGCAATGATGCTGAATTTGTGGTGGAATGATATTCGTTTTTTTTCCTGATGAAATCCGTAGGAACTTGTGGTATTTATAGAGGTGGATGGAGAATCGCAGAGCGATCCGTCAACTCCGGTCCTGTCTCCTTTAGATACAAGCATATGCAATTTCTACCATAAATTTTCTAAATGGCAATTTTGTAATTATTTCTTTCTTTCTTTCTTTTTCTTTTTTTTTTTACGCCAATAACTATGATTGATTTTAGTAAAATTTTCATTTGATTAATAATATATTAATTATTCATATCTATATTGATATCGTATGATTCATAGTCAATGTTTATAATGAATAGGGTAAGGATCAAATAAAAAATATATTTTGCCTAAGAAGGCTAAAAAAGATTTTAAAAATCTCTAAAACCATCCCAAACGAACTCCGATTAAACTCATTTCGATGTCATTGGAACAGTCTCATCGAACCCTACCATATTTGCTTTTTGGTTTTGTCTTTAACAACTAGTTTTAAAGTTTGGATTTTAGGGCATGTTTTTTTAGCTTTTAGGTTTTATCTTTAGGTTTAGTATTTGTTTTTATAATTTTGGTTTCATTAATAGGGTTTATTGTATATAATTAAGGTTTAGGTTATAGGGAATTACAAGCCGGTTCCAATGATGTAAAAACAAATTCAATCGGAGTTTGTTTGGGTCGGTTTTCGAGTTTTTAAACATTCTTCTTAGCCTTCTTAGACAAAAAAGACTTTTTAGGGAAACATTCCCCATGAATGTTAAATGTCAAAAAACTAGGAGAGAGCTATAAGGAAACTAAATAGTAGATATATGTTCTGGTCATGCAAAATCATAAATATTTTAACAATAGTCTCTCTTATGTTACTATTAAAAACTAACTATATAAATATAATATATCATCACAAATTAAAACCTAACTATATAATAATCACCAAAATCAATCCCAGCTATATTCTTCCTAATGTCACTATTAAAATCTAACTATTTTGACAATGGCATCTCTATTTCAACTGTTTCAAGGCAAGACTATGTGACCAGATCAATGTTGATATAATACATCACCACAAATTGACATGTCTAGCCATATCATTTCCTATACATATTGTTTTTTACTCTTGTAACTAATTGGATTCAAAACTGGTTCAATCGGTTATACTATAATATACTAGACTGGTAGGTTAGCATTATAATTTCACGAAAATACAATACAAACTAAAAAATTAGGTAAGATTAATGCTTTCATAATCAACCAGATCATAAAATCGCTTAGCATATTTGACTCTAGAAAAAAATTACCAAAATGTTAAACTTATACAAAGTAAACACAATGTAATTGAAAAAAAAAAATAATAAAAAATAAAGATGTCACACCTTTTTTGTAAATGCAAATTGTAACAACAAACACAAGGTCATTATTTAGCCTTTGATGCTGCTAATTCTAAACCATAATTATTTATGTTAAGTTAAAATTGCTACAACGGTATTAACCAAAAATACATGTACCAACACTGGTAGGATTTTTACGTTGTTACCGCGCAATACCGGTCTAATTTTTAATGAACTGGAAAATAACATCCAGATTAATGGTGTATGAACCCACATGTAAATCATTGGGTTTTATTACATAGTATTTGAATATCTGGCACATTGTGTATTTAGCTATACATCTTCAGATATGTAATACTTTCTAAAAGGAGTTATATCATTTTTTTTTTATTTATTATTAAATATTTTTTTTTGTTATTTTTTCAAAGACTGGTGAAATAGAAAGAATAAAAAGGCAAATATGTTTTCAAAGTTTACAATAGGGTAAGGTTACTAAAATGATTAAGCTTTCAAGTTGTGCAACAAAGCGACATTTGAGAAAAATATGCTATTGGGTTTTACAAAGTAACAACACACGCTTTTATTGTCTTACATCAGAGTAACGCTCAACAAGTATGTTTTTAAATTTATGACGAAGACATGATTAATTGATCTTTTCTAAATTGCAGGTCAAAGTGATACAAACAACCATGATAATCGCTATATGGTGTATTTGAAAGAAGAGAAATAACATGGTGTTCAATGAAAAACATCCGTGTGTTGAAAAGATCGTGGAGGAGACTAAAGTTTTTAACTTTTTATGCATGGATCTCCAGTATATAGCGCTAAACCTATAGGGATTGATTGGCTATCATAGTGTAACTAGTTTTATACCCGTCCGTTGTCCGGGCGAAGAGATTGAAAATCTAAAAGTTCCAAACCTCTGCAATAAGATGAATGTCTTCCTAAAGAATTAAATTTAGTCAAAATCCACCAAATTATTTAAAATTGGGATGTACTCTAGTTTTATACCAGTCTAATGTTCGGGTATTTTTTATGTAATGAAATTAAAACGAAAGCGAACGTTTAGGGTCTGTTTGGTACGAAGGAATGGAATGAACGGGAGAATGGAATGGACGAGGGAATGGAATGGACAAGGGAATGAAATGGATCATTACCATTCCATTGTCTTGTTTGATTACCTATGGTAATGAAATGATTCATTACTTTATGTTGTTTGTTAGATATGACAAGATGAAGAAATGGAATACGATTTATGGGTCGATTTGTTGTTCTAATCATTGTTCGAATCATGGGTCGGGTCATGGTTCGGCTCATGTGTCATGGGTCAAAACATGGTTCGGACCGTCAGTCGGTTCATTGGTTGGTTTTTGTTTTGTCCATGGTTCGATCATGGGTCGTGCCACGGGGCAATTCATGGTTTGGGTCATGCGATGGATCATAGTTCCGATCATGGTTTGGGTCATGGGTCGGGTCATGGTTTGGTTTATGGGTCGAGTCATTGTCTGAGTCATGTGTCGGGTAATTGTTTGAGTCATGGATCAGATCATGGTTCAGGTCATCCTTCGAGTCATGGTTTGGGTCATGGGTTTGGTTACGAGTCGGGTCATAGTTCGCTTTATGGTCCAGGTCATTGGTCGAGTCATGGTTTGAATTATGGTTCGCGTCATGGTTCGGGTCATGGGTCAAGTCAAGGGTCGGGTTGGGGTTTTAGTCATGGGTCGGGTCATAGTTTTGGACATGGGTCGGGTAATGTTTTGGACATGGGTCGGGTCATTGGTCGGATCATTCCTTCAAGAGAAGGAATGAATAAAAAACACCTCTACTCCAAGGAATGAAAATCATCAAAAGCGAAGGAATCACATTCCTTATGGAATAGTACATTCCATTCCTATGTGGTAACCAAACACGTTTCTTTTCATTCCAACGTAATGACTCATTCCATTCCACCATTCATTCATGTATACCAAACGCTACCTTAAAGTATTTAACAAAACAAACAATTGAATTAGTGATTCCAATGATATGACATAGCGTAACATACAATGCTGTAAATGTAATAGTTGCTTATTAATGAAATAAAAACTGAAGTAGTTGCTTAAATAACATAACATAGTGCAAAGTAAATTATAGTTTGACCAAAAAAGTGTTTTCTAATATTAAGATTAGAATTAAAATTCAATTATTTTCTATCTTTGTTTTAGTTCACCAATTAACCTCCGCAATGCATGTTAACAATTTTTTCCAAGAATATATTATTTCATATTTGAATCGGTTTCCAATTCTACAGCCAATTTTGTTTTACAATTTATATAGAAAATAATTCTAATTCTATGTTTACACAGTTTAGCAATCAAACATAAAAGTTGAAAAAAGAATGACAGAATCTTACTCAAACAAAAGAGAAAATTAAATTCATTATTATAATCAAAGAGAACATCAACAACAACCTTACCCAGTATATTCCCACTTTTCAGTAGGGTCTGGGAAGAATGATAGATACAAACCTTACCCCTATACATATATACATTATATGCGTGCACCGCAAATGCACGTTATTATAACCAAAGAGAATGTTACCCAAATCTGCTTCTTCGTTGAGATTAAGTTCGAGAAATCAAATAGAAGAAATTATTAAGTAATAATCGACCAACCCTTGGTAAATCTTTGACTTCCATACCAAGTCTGCTTCTTCTTCGTTGAGATTAACATGAAAAAAATCAAATATGCAAACATTATGAAGTAATAGGGTTTTAATCATTACAAAGGAGATATATAATTGTAAGGAGAAAGACTCCAATTCGTACCAACAGCCACCAACGGCCACACACCGGAACTAAGCGACGCCGCCGTACCCTCTGACGACATCAGCTGGACCCGAACGTCACGTGTCTATGACCGTCGACTTCTACCGAGTGCTCGGCGCTAAGCCACACTTCCTCGGAGACGGAATTCACAGGTGTTATGAAGCTAGGGTTTCAAAACCTTCTTAGTATGGTTATAGTGACGATGTGTTTATTAGCCGGAGAATCCAGGGGAAAGGTTTCAACGCAAACCAACTGTTTGCAATGGCGGAGGGATGGTTCGAAGGCGGAGATTCAATGGATGAGGGATTAAATGGTGGGATTGGGTGGTGGTTTCATGAAGAAATTGGAGGGAAGGAGTGACGGTGTTTCACGAGAAAGTAAGGAAAAGTGGGGTCGTGGGGAGTGGAAACAACCCTTTATCACAACCGTTTGTAACCTCCCAAAAACCAAGCTAACCGCCTATTTTAAACGGACGGGATTAAATTCTAGAGACTTTACACGACTCAGATTTAATTTTAGGGGAAAATCACAGGAATAATCATTTTGACCAAATATTTAAACAAAATAACCATTTGACTTTTCAATCACCAAAATGTCCATGCCTTTACGGGCGCCGGCGCCCGTATACTTACGGGCGGCCGCCTATGTGAGACCCAATGGGTTTTCGCCATTTGTCCTTAACGGGCGCCCACGCCCCTTAAATCTGACGAACGCCCTTTAAAAAATTAAGTTATCACGGGCGTCCGCCCCTAAAAAAAAACTTCCGTTCAAATCACAGGCGCCCGGACCACCTACACAGTCGCCCGAAACGACCTTACAGGCGCCCGAACCTAATTACGGGCGTCCAAAAAAATTACACTTACGCTAAAAATATATACCCGTCTTTATGGTCGGACGACTCTATGTAAAGTCGTTTAAAAAAATTAAAAAAAAATAGAAAAAAATAAAAAAATAAAAAAGTACAGGCAGGCGCCTGTAAAGTACAGGCGGGCGCCTGTGACACGTTTTCCGAGAAAAAAAAGGCTTGGACGCCCGTAACTAGGTTCGGGCGCCTGTGTGGTCGGTTTGGGCGCCTGTATAGGTGGTCCGAGCACCTGTGATTTGACCGAATATATATATTTTTTTAGGGGCGAACGCCCGTGACAACTTAATTTTTTTAACGGGCGTTCGTCAGATTTAAGGGGCGTGGGCGCCCGTTAAGGATAAATGACGAAAACCCATTGGGTCTCATATAGGCGGCCGCCCGTAAGTATACGGGCGCCGGCGCCCGTAAAGGCATAGACTTTTTGGTGATAGAAAAGTCAAATTGTTATTTTGTTTAAACTTTTGATCAAAATGGCTATTTTTGTCATTTTCCCTAATTTTAGGGTGGTTGATTTCACCGAGAACCATATGTATATAATTTCAGCTTTATTTATAAGTTAAAATTTGTAATGCTTTTGAATTATCTAAGCAACTTGCTTGGTGAATGATAAAATCTTCGTGGTTAAAAAAAAATTGATCAGTCCGTTCCAAAATCGAAATTGGGCGATACTTGGAAGGGGTGGTAGGTACCATATCAGATTCGAATCTTGGATAATTATGAGGGGTTCACGACGTCACGTGAGTGATTTAAGACTTTGGATAACTAATTTCATTTTGTGGTAACTACAAGAAAGACCCTTCATTTATTACTCTATGTCAATAAATGCCTAAATGTTCGAGTAAAGTCGAAGCTTGCCATCCACCGTCAATCCAGAACTACTCGGGTCTACCCAGGGTTCATAGAGTTTATTATTATTACTAGGTTATAGACCCGTGTATTACACGAGTTTAAAAATAAAAATTATGTTATTTTATAACGATTTATTAAATTTAAATACATAATTAAAAGAATTGTATTACATAAAACAATATAAAATAAAAGTATAATTATGATTTGTAACTTTAACATTTTTTACGTCACATTTGTGTTTTATTTGAAATTAAAATTTTTTATTTTGTTTAGGCTTTATATTATGAATTTCAAAAGTTAAAAAAGTAGTTATCAATTTATATTTTTTTGTAATAAATTATTAATAGAATTATATTTGAAAAATAACAAACTTTGTTTCAATTTAAAATAAAACAAAATACATAGTTTTGTTCTATAAAAAAATAGTATTAATAGGATTTAACACAATACTAAATTAATTAGAAAAAGAATTTAATTAAACTTTCCATTAATATAATTTTATAAATAGAAGAATGTTTTTATTTAATTATCATTTAAATCAAATAAGAAGGTGAATGTGGGAATGCCATGTGGCATTTACTTGGAATCATTTATTAGTAGTAGAATTATTATTATTTTTCTCCCTCTCTCTAAAATAGCGTGTGAGGTAGAAAATAATTACGAGAATAGGCATGAGAGCGACTTTGTCAGCTGTGTTAAAAATTTTCGCTTCTCTTTTATAATTCTTTAAACTTTGTTATTGAAAAATAAGTGATTTCAAAATAGATGTTTCTAGTTATTATTTATTTTAAGTATTCTATTATGGTTCTTTTTATTTTTATTGTTTTACTCAACCAATTTATTATCAGTTTTTTTTCTTTTTTTTTTCTTTTTTTCCCTGAACAACTTATTGTAGTATTTTTTTTTTCCTTTTTTCAAATTTAGTTAACTGGTTACAATTCTTTTTGTTTTTTTTAATCAAAACAAATTAAATTCAATTTAATAAGTATTTTTTTCATGGTCATTCTTTTTAATAATTTATTTTTTTAACGGGGTTGCTAAGGCTTTGATTTTAATATAAAGTTTCAAACCTTTATTTGTTAAATTTTGTCTTCATTTCGCCTTTTTATATAATGATTTGTATATTATTTATGCTTTTGGTTTGCGTAGAGACATAATTTGTGTATATACACTATGAAGACGTTAAGTTACTTTCTGACTTAATGAATTCCATACAAAATTAAGTTGTGTTTATCCATGAAACGCAATCGCATAATACTCGTTTGTTTTAAATTTCAGGTGGTCTTATTGGATGATTTCATTTAAAGTAAAAAATAAATATTTTATTTTTTGTAAATTGTCAATAGACAATCCTCCTGTAAATAATATGATTACAAATAAGATGTATTATTTTTATTCATTATTATGTTAGTAATATTGATTTAAATTTTTTAAAGATTTTGACGATTTATTTACTCCAAATTTAATTTAAAACAATTTTATAAATGGAATAGCTCTTGAAATGATTAAATGCAAAAAAAAAAAAAAAAGTTTGAGTATCAAATTAGTGTGGTTATTTTTTTCAAAAAAAAAAAGTTATCTTATTTAATGATTATAAGTGAACTTTAAAATATTGTAATTATGGGTTAGAAAAATTAATCATTTGATCGAAACTTAAAAAATAAAAATATAAGAAGTTAATAAAACAAAAATAACCATAAGGAGTTGTTTAAAGAAAAAATAATATCAAGAAAATAATATAAGGTTGAATGGATGAAAAAATAGAGAAAATAACTACAATAGATTATCTAGAAAATAAAGAATAAGAGAAAAACACACATTGAGGTAAACAGTTTTTAAAACACCTGTATTTGTAAACACAGAGTGTGTCGACATAATAATCGGAGAAATATTAACATGCTATTTTTTATAATTCTAACATCATGCCCCTTATGCCCTGGACGACACACGTGCTACAATGGCCGAGACAAAGGGTCGCGATCCCGCGAGGGTGAGCATCCGTAAGTAACTTAGTGCAACATGGAAAATTTCATTGAGAGGAATCAACAAAGAAAAGAAAAAGGGTTAATACAACATCAAACATACCAATAAATATCACCCGTAAGTACGTAACCTGATTAATAGTAAAGTTTGAAAATCTACCTATACATACTGATAAATAAAGGTTTTCAGAGACACATGTCATGTTCGTAAAGTACCTCAACTTTAATTTCACGTCTCTCTCTTTCTCATATTAAATGTATCTAATATTAAATAATAATATTGAATATTAAATATACTTTTTATATAATTTTAAATTAAAAAGATATTTTAATACATCAAAAAGATATAACTATCAAAAAACACTTTTTACAAAAACCTATTTATTATAAAATATAAAATTTATAAAACAATTTTTTAAAACTAAAATGTTTAAACAAACAAAACTTTGAAGAAATTAGTATTTAAACAAATAATGATATTATTTTATTAATTAAATTATTAGATAATATGAAATTGTAATCATATTTTATATTAAAAAATCGTTTTATATTATCTAAATTTTCATTAATGGCATTTATTATATTTTGTATTCAATCTGTGTAATACACGAGGTACTAACCTAGTTAAGAAATACAGGCAAACTTTCGGCTCATAAAAAATATAACTAGAACATCAAAATTATAAATATAAATAATGTTATCATTGTGTGTGTCAATAGTTACAAAACTTACAAGTATAGACGGGTAAAAAAAACCGGTTATGGAACCGAATCCTTAATTTTACCTAAAATCGGAGCCGGTCCTACCCAAACCAGGGGTATAGGTGGTTCCGGTTTTTCAAATAAACCGGCATCGGTTCTACATTCACCCGGCCAAAACTGAAACTAGCCAAAAACCGGTTTAAACCAGTCAAAAACCCAACCCTAATCGATACGAGTTAATAATTTACCATATTCAAAACCTGTAAAAAAAACGAGTTTGCTCTACCAACAAGTATGTGGTATTTGAAATTCCATAGGTTGCTTTTGAATTCAATAGCCGGGCAGCTATGGCCTTGAAGGAGACCAACTTGATTTTTTTTAGCTTTATTATCAACACATGAAACCATAAAGTATTAATTTATGCATGTAACTTAATATTTATTCCGTACGTTGTTACAGATCTAGATCCTTTTCATTTATTAATGTATATAAATAAATATAAATCTAATTGTCATTGTAATTTACTTGTTTATTTTTATTGTTTTAGTCTCGCTTAGTTTTGAAGAGATTTTCAAACGTTATATTAGGCATAAGGCATGTTTAAAAACTACCCAAGCCCGCTCTACCAAATAAGTGAACCGGTTCGATCAGACTATTAGAGACATTGTTTGATTTGCAACTTATAATTTTAAAAATTATATGCTACGGTAAAGTTTATGGTTATGGTTCGTTTGAAATTGGTCAGCTAAACATAATAGTTGGAGATATTATTGAAAAATATTTTTTTCTTAATTTATATAATTTATTAAAATACATGTATATAGCAATCATAATACATCTACCTATTTTAATAAATTAAAATTTACAGAGACACATGATATTTTTTTAGAACATCGCACCTTTTATTTTTTCACTTACCTATCATTTTAAGTACATTTCATATCAAATAATAATATTAAATCTGTTTTTTACATATTTTAAATTAATTTTTTAATACATTAAAAATATATTCATATTAAAACAACACACTTTAAAAAATTATTAGAAAATATGAAATTCTCAAAAACAATTTTTTAAAACGAGATAAACAAATAAACAAATTTTGAAAAAAATTAGTGTTTAAATAAATAATATAATTATTTTATTACTTACATCATTAAATTATACAAAATTTTAATCATATTTTATATTAAAAAATTATTTTAAATTGTCTAAATTTTCATTGTTGACTATTTATTATATTTTTTATTTAACTCGTTTGATATACAATGTAACAACCTATTTATATATATAAAACATCATGTTTTTTTCCCTTTTCGGTGTGAGTCGTGTAGAAATTTGTTTCTTCCACTTTCATTCACACGAAATGGCTATTGCGTGATTTGGACATTCGTGGTTAGTTTTTGTATTTGTTTCTATGTTACCCCTTAAAGTTTCTTGTATATATTTTTTATTTAATTATCTTTTTTTAAATTTTTATATCATAAGGGATGACCTATGAAGAGATAGTAATATTTACTTTCTTGCGAATTCATATTTCTTTTAGTGGTACCATTACTTCGTGATGCATGAGTTTTAATTGTATCAGCTCATCATAGCATGTATGCAACTATGTTATTCATCGTTGATTTTTTCTTTCCTCCTTATTTCACGTCATAAATACGACGTAACTTCATGTTAAACACCTTTCATTTTTTGTCTTCCACAAATATACACGGGCGTAGATGAGATGGTTAAAGCTTGGCTTTGAATCTGAACGGATGAGTTTTACTCGTATCATCCTAGTGCAATACACATGTAAAAAAAACTGGTTTTTTAAAGATTTAGATTAACATCACTTACTAAAAAAAAAAAAGAAAAAGGGTTTTTTAAAGATTTAGATTAACATCACTTACTAAAAAAAAAGAAAAAGGTCCTACCGGGAGTCGAACCCAGGTCGCTGGATTCAAAGTCCAGAGTGCTAACCACTACACCATAGAACCAGATGTTTAAAATATCTGTATATTGAAATTTTATTATAAAAAATGAAAACAATGATTCAATTTTAAAAACGTTGTGCTAGCAAACAACATTATTAACTAGTTGGCCGTTTACGGTTTACCTGTCATTTTATTGTAATATTTCACTTTTGTTAATATATTAATTGATTCTTCACTCACAAAATGGAATTTTACTGGGTATGTGTTGTTGTATTTAAAAAAAAAAAATCTTGTTACAGAAGCACAAGCATTATTACTAAGATTAAGAACATTAGTAACCCCTTCTAAAACCTCTACTACTACTACCTTCACCACCACTCTTATTTATTTAAATGCCTTTTTTTTTGTTTTTTGTTTTTTTTCTTGATACTTATAATTTTAAGTTCCTTATATAAGTTCACTTGACGCATTTGTCAAGTTTATATATTGTTTTTGGATCTTTTCCATTTTGCGAACATTACATCTTTTCGTTTGTTTGATGTTTCGGGACTCTAGATAGGAGTGAAAGAAGTTATGATATATTTTGATATTGCGTCGATCTATGTATGGTTTTTTATTCGATAAACAGAAAAAAATAGATCGTTGCGTTAAAAAAGTATGCACATGAGCAAAACTTGAGGGGTGTGTTCAGGTTGTCTTTATTTTTCAGCCATCAGGTTTTAGTGTATGAGATCGTGGTTGAATTCAGGGTGTAACGCATATGGGTTAAAAATCTAATTAACAGTTTTCCCAAACAATGCACACTTACACCATCAAAGAGCAACATTTTTTCTCATCCTTAATTTACGGTTTTCATTTTACGGATCTTGCTTGGAAGTCAACGTAGACGCAACGATACATCTAGAACCATACTGCATCGTAAAAGTCGGTGTAAAGAAGCCGAACGTAAACATAGATGTAACGATAAACTTAAAAGTAAAACATCAAAAATATAAAACACACAAAATGAAAAAGGAATTAAGAAAAAAAATATTAAGTTACTGTTCATATGATGTTGATAAATGTATAGGTAAATAAAAATATCTATAAAATTAAATAAACAGAATAGTATCTTGACCATGAATGTGAGAAGGGTGTAATGGTAGCAATTTAGGAGGTTGATGAATGTGAAACATAACTGCAACAGTAGTAGTAATAATAATAAGTTTTTTCTTCCATGAACCTTTGGAGCCTTCAAGTGTTGTTTAACCTTGATGGCTTTCAGATGGAACAAAAGACCACATGCACAAATGCTGGTAGCTTACAAATCTGAATTCACGAATATCTGCAGTGTATTTAAAAGGGTGTGATGAGAACATCTGGAAAGATGAAAAATCATCATCATCATCATACTCATTATATCCCACCATTAGCATAGTTAAGGTAGGGTTTGAGGAGGGTAAGATGTAGACAACCTTACCTCTACCTCGTAGGAATAGAGAGGTTGCTTCCAATGAGACCCTCGGCTCATAATGCCTGATTAACCGACCAACCCAATGGTTTTAATGTTATTTTCACAAAAATAAAGTAAAATAACGTTAAAATTAGTGCAGCTTAACTTTTGCCCCTTAAGGACCGACACATATATACATTATATGCGCGTACCGCAAACGAGGCGTAAATGAAAAATGATGGTATTAATTATAAACTGACGTACGTCTAGATCTGGTAATGGGTCATAAGTTTTTTTCTCCATCGTATCAAACACTGTAATACCCGTGATTTTCTGCACCCCAAGCTTGGCAGACATCAGATTCTGCAAGTGATCAGAAAAAATTAGAAGCTACACAAATGACGAGCAATGGAATGGCGCGTATGTATCAATCAGAAACCCGGGTGATTGTCTATAGAAGCATCAAGAGATTGCAACTTGTTAATATTTTTCTTCTTGACAAAATAATTTTCTATACCAGTTGAAACTCCAGGGATGCAAATGCCTCCACCACAGGTAAATCCTGCAGCCATCACTTAAAATATGATTATCATATAGGTCAAGATTTAATCTTTTTTGGGTCTCCTTTGTACGGTGCATGTGAATGTAAATCAGGATGTGATTGTGGGTAGGGCCCGTAGAATGCAGAGGAGAAGTAAATGTAACCTTAATTTCTGAGGCGTCAACATAATGACCCAGAATGACGCATGTGGGTCCAGCATGAAACTATTATAATCTAATTGTAGAAAGAGCACAAAGAAGAACATACCATCCTTTGAAGTCCACTAATCATAACGGCCTTTTCCTCTTTTGAATCACTGAATGATAACCAAACTTGAAAGGGCCCCAGCTTCCTTTCAGTCAAGTTTGTGAGGCTCAAGTGCACCTATGGATGCATTAATTAAATAGAGATACAGATACACTAATTTTAACGTTATTTTACTTTGTTTTTGTGAAAATAACGTTAAAACCATTGGGTTGGTCGTTTAGTCAAGCATCATGAGCCGGGGTCTCATTGGAAGCAGCCTCTCTATTCCTACGGGTAGAGATAAGGCTTTCTACATCTTACCATCCTCAAACCCTACCTTAGCTTTGCTAATGGTGAGATATACTGAGTACGATAATGAGTTACAGATGCATATTTTGTTCCTTTTGTGGTTAAAAGCGTCAATTTAGGTTATAGTTTGCCTATTACAGGTTAAAAATCTAAAATTTGATAATAATGACTAGAAGGGAAAAGTGTTGAACAGATCAAGCAGTTGAAACTCAAAAGCCACCCAAAAGAATTAATTCATAAAACCTCCTAAATTACTTTATTTCAAGAGTTCGACTATCTTTGTAATAATACAATTATTTTATCGATCATAAACTTCAATTATTTGTGAATTATAAGAAAAAGACAAAAGGTGGGTATGGGTCAGCCCAACCCGCTAACTCATCCATTTTGTCATCTCTGCTAGATTTACAGATTTACGATAGGCACGTTCCAAGTAAATGAATATCATAATGGCGTATAAGTTATAACGGATCAACTTGCTAAAAATGCCCAAGAATCAAGCATGGACCTTAAGCAACCAGATTAAAGAGTTGAATTTTGTTCTCTATTTGTATTCTAAAGAAGTAAGAATGTAATTTTCTATATTTCTGTCAGTGATAATAACCATTAACCAGTTATAAAGTTATTCTGCAAACTCAAGAACTAGATGTGTGCATTAAATATAACTTAAACAAATAACACTTACAAGAAAGGGTTTTTCTAAGATGATGACCGATGGCATTTTCACTGCTTTCAAATCAATCTCTTTCTGAGTTATGGGCTACACAAATGCACAAGAGTACTTATAAGCAGATACATCATTAAGAAAAAGTAACTTATAATAATATTTTCTTTCTAGTTGGTATTAAATATGTTCAAGCTAACAATAAACTTAATATTTCTTTTGCAAAAGTTGCTTGACTTGCATTTCCAATAATCTGTTGTGTTTGCAGGCGCCCGGGTTCACCCAAATTCTTGCGCCATGTTATCTGGAGTTTACCAAGAACATTACTCCCCTCATTTTTTGCAGGCACATGTGACATTTTCAATGCATAAAGATAATTGTAAATTCCTCCTCCTGATCTAATAAGAATGGGTGGTTTAAATATTTCTCTGTAGTGTCCAACAATAAAGTTAGACGTTAGTTTAAAATAATTTAAAAAATTGAAATATGATCTATTCAAAACTAAAACTATGGCTCATCACCTAGTAAAATCATCTTTCTCTGAGTGGTGGACATCAGCTTTAAGAATGGTTGCACTCCACCGAGGAGCTGGTTCAAATTTAACTTGGTCCATAAATAGGTTTGATTTTGTATTATTTTCTAGGCAAGTCTCCAAATAAGTAGTATCCTGGGATGTATTGTATAATAATATAAATTCACAAGCATTATAATAATCTTATAAGCAGGCTTAATAAAGAGATAGATATCATGTTCAAGCATCTGCATGTATTGATTTAGATCAGCTATCTTGATTGAATCACTCTATATGAAGAATTATAGAAAAAATGTCATTTTAGAAGTGTTTGCATAGTATAATGGCACATGAAATTACAAATAGGATGCAAAATAAAGTCCCCTTTTAATAAGGGATTCGATCATTGGCTATGCATAAACACCTACTTATGATAAATGTAGATCTTGATGTTCAATCAATGTTAATAACCCACCTTCACAACACGGACCTGCACAAGAAAGAACATTAATGAACAATACACTGTAACTGTAAATATATGCAACAAAATAACATATGCTACGTATGTTAGACACAAGATACACTACGTATGTTAGATGAAAGATGATCACTTTCAGTCACAAAGTTTTAACACCCAATAGCACTTGATTGATGAAAAAGTGGTACCTTTGTCCTAACAGAAAGGGGATTTGAAACCATGAACTTGAAATACTGTGGAAGATATTTGCGTTCAGCATCACCATCATGATACAGAGCAGTACAGACTAGTCTGAAGATCATGAAGCATAAATAGGTGGTGAAACTAGCATATAATTGTGTAATAAAATAGAGGAATAAAATGAAGTTATCCTTGGAATATAACATATATGAACTACGTGTGTGCGCCAAGTTCTTTCACATCATGTTCAACGATGAAATCATAGCGTCCGCCTGCTCTTATGCTTTCAACAGGTGATTTTGATGTATCTAAAAGCATTATTCTCTGCCTTTCTGTTTGTATTTCAGACTGCAGTCAGTAAATCAATTTCAGTATCTCTCTTTAACTACATGTGTTATTTTAAATTCAAAGATATAATGCTGAACTAAAAATTGATTGGATTTAAATACATTTAATCAATAAAGAGGTAAAATTACTGATCACAATAGAATTAAAAGATCTATCACCTTGATTATTATATCCCTCACATCAAACTTTGAGCTGTTGTTGATGCTTATATAGCTACAAAATGTCTCCCCAAGATATATTTCCCTACAGAACCAAATAAACCAATCATAATAAAAGGTTTATTGCAACATTCAAGAATTAAAATCAGACATTAAATGTGATTGTTGGCCAGTTTTCTGACTCTGCTTGCATTATTTATAGGAACAGAGAGGTTGTTTCCAATAGAATAGGGTCTAAGGAGGGTGAGATGTAGACAATAACCATACCCCTAACCATAGTAATAGAGAGGTTGTTTCCGATGAGACCTCCAGCTCATGAGGCCTGATTAACCGACCAAGCCAACACTTTTAACGTTATTTTTACAAAAAAATAAGCAAAATAACGTTCCAACACATATATACATTATATACGCGCACCGCAAACGAGACCATTCAATAAGATTTTGATAACAATATCAAAAAATTCAAGGATGAATACACATATATAGTAACAAATATGGAGTAAAATCTGACTGAAGTTCATAGCTCTAATTAACTACAAACCATAGCGTTTTGGTGCACATGATTTACAATGAATTCAACCATATGCATTACGAACAGAAGTCAAAACAATGTTGATAGTTTAACAGCAAGATCTGTATCAATTTCACATTCGGCTGTTTAAATTAATCGAAATTCAAAAGAGTAGTGCATACGGCCAAAAAATGACCAATTAACGGGGTGATGAATAGAATAGATTATTCTAACCCAAAGGATTGTGGAAGGACGAGGAGACCAGGGACACCAATGGCATCTGAATCATCACCAAGAACGAAGCGGTTGCGGTAGGTGAGATCGGCCGATGAGGAGTCGCCGGAGGGTGGATGAGAATGAAGAAGGTGGCGAGGGGCGGCGGAGGGACTGTCGAACAGATCTTCACCGACGACGAGATCGCAGGGATCGAATTTGAGCGGTGTTTCGACGTGGAACGTCGGACGGCATAGCCGCATTACCCTGAATGCGAGGGAGTGTAACGACTGCGTACTGCTCATCTCGAAGACGACGGTTTGAACGAGAATGAAACAAAATGAGAAGTTTAGGGGGTGAACTTGAGTAGTTTAATAGTACGAAGACTGTTTGTGTAATTATCGTTTATCAAGTTTCAACCGTCAGGTAACAACCAACCTATTTCTTATCTTCTAATTTCTATTTCTATTTAAAACAATGCGAGAATAGCCGGAAGGATCTCTCTCCTTTCGGATCGGTGAATGCGTCAAATTTCATATGTGTTGCCCAAAATAAATAAATAAATAAATAAATAAAATAAAATAAAAATAAATAAACCTGTAAAATAGTTGAACAATTATCACGTCCTGCAAATTTAAATCAAAACAAGAAAGAAAGAAAAAAAAATTCAACAATAAACGCCTATCTTTGTTTTTTTCGCCTTCCTTTCAACTGCTTGTTCTTATTTACAAAATTGTCTTCGTCTTAATCTTAAGCATTGAAATATTAAGCTAAAAAACAAGTTACAAAATCGGAAATAAAATACGTGGAACAATGGCTTTATGTATCTTTAAACTTAAAAAGGGTATAAACATGAATTTATTTACATATTCTAATAAATTTAGAATTTTAAAGACTTGTATTATGCTTCTTGAGCATCTCAACTTTGATTTTACGTGTTCTTTTTATATTAAAAATATTATTAAATATTAAATACCCTTTGATATGCTTTTAAAATAATTTTTCTAAGATATTAAATATGCTTTTATATGCTTTTAAAATAATTTTTTTAATTCACTAAAAATATTTAAAAATTTAAAAATAAATTTATTAAAACAAAATGTTTAAAGAAATAGATTTTGACAAAATTAGTATTAAAAAAAATAGTATTATTTTATTAGTTAAAGTATTAAAATATGTATGAAATATTAATCACATCTTATATTAAAAAATCGTTTTATATCATCTAAATTTTTATTAAGAATTATTTATTACAACTTTTTATTAAAAACATGAGCGACCAATAAGGCATTGCCTCAATGGTGCCTAAGGATTCTTCCAAATGAAAGGTACTAGGTTCAAATACCTCCCGCAATGAAAAAGAGGTCTGAAGAGGGTCAGGTGGTTTTCCCAGTGGGGATTCCTCCTGAGATGGTTGTGATGGCTCATAGGAGGTCCAGGTAACTAGACATTGATGACATGGCCTGAAAACAGTAAGTTCACACGATTGAGACCTTCGCCATTAAAAAAAAAGATAAATGAGTGCAAAAAGTTTAGAGGGTTTTTAAAATAAAATATCAACATACAAATGGAAAATATCAGTTTCACTAAATAAAAAATAAAAAGGGCCACATTGCATGTTCTCTTTAAAGCAGGAAAGAAAATTAAAACACGTTTCAACACAGTTGACATCAAAAGCAAAACAAACAGTAATGATAAACTTGAAACAACACCGGTTCTACCAAAACACAGCAACATATTACAGTCGATTATAAAGATTAATCCTCCACACACAAAGAAGACAATTATGATGGAAAAACTATCCTAAAATCTTTTATATCAAAAAGATTTTATATTTAGGCGACGGGCTGTTCGACTGGCGCAGCTGGAGCTTCAGCAGCAGCACCCTCTGAGGCTGCACCTTTTGCAACTTCCTTACCATCTTTGGCAACTTCCTTACCATCTTTGGTAGCGGCAGGTGGTGGTGGTGGTGGTGGTGGTATCATGTGGGCTGGTGGGGTGTGCTTCAGTTTCACCAAGATGTGACGCAGCCTTGATAGATCAGTTGGTTTTCCAGGCTTGGGTCCTTGAATCACTGTAATTGAGGGTTTTTTGTCTTTATCTTTCTTCCCTCTTTTTTCTATGTTGGGAACCTCACGAGGAATCAGCTCCGCTATTGCTTTCCAGTATTGTTTATCGGCTTCTTTGTGGAATGTTTCTTGCTTTGCTACATACATCTGTTATAAACACACAGAGAGTAATAACAGGTTTTATACACAATGTATAATTTAAAATAAAAAATAAAAAGTCAATCTGGGATGCATTTAAAATCTAGGCTCAGGATTATTAAGATCAAAGCATTTTAATCAAAAATATAAAGGATCTGAACAAACAGTAACATAGTTAACTCTGTCATTTTCCAAATAAAAGGGTTTCCAGATTGAGTAGAATTAAGGATGCTGGAACCCTTATTTTTTGCTAAGAGAAACTCGTGTTTGATGTTTTGCAAGTTAGAGTAGTATATTTGAAATTCCTTTTATTTTTAAATCTAGTCAAGGTTGCAAAAGTCGCTACGTGCTCCCAGGTCGAAACAGCTCCTAGGAGCGAGTAATTGGGGGTACTCGGCCTAGGTGGAGAATACTCAGGTAATACTCGGAAAGTACTAGGCCTTGGAGGCCGACTTTTGCAACCAGTACCAACAATGATCAGTTTTGATATGCAATCTTAAACTGCTTATTAAAATACAAATTACTTTACCCCAAAAAAGCATACAAGATCCACATACTAAAAAGTACTTATCTACTAATCTACACATGAAAAGAACACAATAAACAAAGAAGCTACTTGGATAGACCTCAATCCTAAACACCCCCTAAGAATGGCTTTCATCATCGAATTTAATATACCATCTTTTGAAAAAATAAAAAATGACAAAAAGTGTTGTCTGCTCAAGCAATCTAACATTCTAACCCAATTTTAGTGAATACCCAATCTGCCAACCAAACAATTTGCCACCTAGACTTTTAAAGTTCAATTTAAGTTTAATAATGCATTGTGGTAAATAATTCTTGATTTTAGTGAAAAGATATTTACCTTCTCGCCTTCTCTATTGGTGAGTTTATTTGTTTCAATGTTTTTCAGCCTCTTCTCATGGAAAGCTCGTATATACTCTTCACCTTCTTGAATAATCTGGCTTCTTAATTCCTTTTCTTTATTCTCCTTCTCCTCCAGTCGAATTGCATTCAGCCTGCACATAACAAGCAACGTATACTGTAAATATATTTCATGTCAACTGAAAACCCAATCTTTAAGCACAACATAAGGTTTAACAGAAATATTCGACTTATCACATGTCTTAACTCTTACATAAATTACATATCCATCAGAAAGAGTAGAAACACAGTGGACTGAATTAATATCATCATGTTGAACTTAAGAAGCTGCCAAAAAAAATTTCCAATGCATTATTTATTAGACATTCAAGAATTGAATATATTTGTGATCTTCCTTGGATCATGTACTAAAGTTGCTATGAACTACTAAAACTTCTCATGTAATTATGATTTAGAACTTTTTTAATTTTGAAATGAGGAGAAAACTAAGAAATGGTGAAACTTGGGTTTAGTTGATAATCAGATGTTAGAGTACCTTTGTGTATTAGGGTTGCTTAGTTCAAGGTTTAAAAAAGCGGAAACGAGCCTCGAGGCGTTTTCTGTTAGCCTCACGAGGCGTAAGCCTCGAGGCGGACCGAGGCGTAAGCCTCAAAACAACCTTGAAAAATAATTAAAATTACATATATATTACATAAAAGCCACAATTTAACATAAAACAAATGATAAAAGTATCACAAGGTATAATACAATTGAAAAGCTCCCGACCAAGCGGGGGTCAAGGGGGCCGCGCCCCCTTGCGGGGTCCTAGGGGCAGCGCCCCTGGCGGGGTCCAAGGGGCAGAGCCCCTGGTGGCGGTCCCGCTTTTTTAAACCTTGAACTAGGTTTATTGTATACGCATGCTTTAGTTCAATTAGGTTTCTTATTTTACCTAAACGGGTGAAATAAGGGTCAAAAAACTCAAAACAGGTAAAAAAAAAACAACCCAAAATCAAAAAATACCATCTTTAGTGAGGCTTAAGCCTCACCGCCTCTACGCCTCAACACGCCTCGGTCCGCCTCGACACAACCGAGGCTTAAGTTCCAAATCACCCACCTGAGGCTAAGCCTCAAAGGCGTTTTCTGGCCGCCTCAGCCGAGGCGTACGCCTCGAGGCGCGCCTCACGGCGCCTTTTTAAACCATGGCTTAGTTATTTCATCTCTTCATTATCAAAAAGATGGTCTTCTAGTGGTTTCTTGTTATATGAATAGTAGCAAGGTTTCTTCAATTTATGAAAAGAGATGTGATGCATAATATTAATAAGTGAAAGCATAGAAGATAATTCTTAATTCAATTTGATTTACCTTAGATGTTTTTATCTAACATTGTTGCAATGCTCAAGAGACCCAAGGCACTCTGTGAGTAAAACTAATCCCATTGTTTGTCACCAAATCAATTCAATAATCACCAACACTGGTTAAAATATAGATTAGACTATTTTTAACCCCAAACCAGATTAATAATCATCAAAACTTAATAAAATCAAGGCTTTATGCTTGTTTTATTTTCAACATCAAAGTAGATTATGAAATGTATAAACAAACATTATCTGATAAAAAAACAGAGATTAATGGCAAATGAATGACTGCATGGCACGTGTACCTTTGAGGCTTTGACCATTGCACCGTAGTTCTCAAAAGCGCAAAGCACACTCAAGGCACAAAGGATGAGTGATGGGCTAGATGCAAGGCGCTTGAAAAGCGAATGCTCTTTTTTATCAAGGCACATAGTCATAGTGTCAAAATACCATTTTTAGGGGTTTTAAACATGTTATAGGCTAGTTTAGGTTGTTTTAGGTTGATTCCAAGCTTGTTAAGGGCTAGTGTAATTGTTTTACGCCTATTTATACCATTTTCTGCCAGAAGTTGGTTGGAACTTACCCAAAACTTATCATGAAAATGTGCCTGAGCGCCTGAAAAATTAGGCTTTTGAAGCGAGGCGACAAGGCTGAGCTGGCCTACCTTGGGCCTAGGCGTGTGCCTTTTGGGCTTTTGACATAAGACAGTTGCACTATTGCAGGGTCTTTAGGTACTGTTAGTGACACTAGTTTTTAGTACAATTTCTATTTCTCAAACTCATATGACTTACATGTAATCTTAACTCTCTATGAACTCAACATTGCGGCCTGAGATCAGAAAAAACCTACAAGCTACAACATATATGGCCGTTTCTGCAAGTATGATCTGAATTTAAATCTCATCATGTTGTTTGCAATGGTCTATACATCTTAATAAGGTATGTTGCAAGTACTATATCTCCATCTATGACTTTCCCAAAGGTTCTAGCCTTCTCTCATGTTCTATAACTTGACCTACTATTTTTCTACACATGGTCTTTCAATTCCAAGTTATAAAAGATCCAAATATCATAATTAAAGAGTAATATTGCAAAATAGAAGATCAAGCTACATATGTACCTTTAAACTTGAAAATTCAGTAAGTTTCAAAAACATGTATATTAAGATCACCAACATATGGTTTTCCTTATCTTTCAAAATAAACTGATTGCTTAAAGTGATAGTGCTAATATCATAATGAACATATAATTCCCTCCGAACCTAAGTGGCATGAACCCATATAGAATCGAGGTTTCGATATGATTCATTTTCCTAACCTAAATGCAATAAAGTTTGATGAATTCCAGAAGATACTATCATATCAACTACACAAACACCAAGTCTCGCAGAAGCATGTTTGGCAACAAAGTTCTCATCAGATCTGGTGCAATTTTAGCTGAACAATTAATTACACTAAAATTTACTATAAATCAAGAAAAACAACACAATAAAATCAATCTGAGAATAGTCAGATCCAAGAACTAAAACCTCACCTCCTCCATTCGCGAAGAGCAAACCCTTCCTCTCGCATCTCACTCGGAGGCGGGAGCACCGGTCCATCAGAACTGAAGATTCCATCAGCATCCGCTCCTAGATCGTAACTCTGGCTCACACCGTTCGAAATCGGGATCGATGATGAATCAGGCGGCTGGGAGTAAGGATCCGGATCCTGATGCGATCCGAATCCATACGGATCTGGACTGTCAACGGATTCGTGAGAGACATGTTCACCGCCGGCGGGGAATTGATAGGACGGAGTATCGACGTTGGAGAAGTTGGAGTATGAATCGTTGGTGTCAAAGTAGCCTTCGTCAAATTGACCGGAGGCAGGAATCGTCGTCGATTCTTCGCCGTCGACGCTGAACGTATCGAACGACATCTCAAGTCTCTATGAAATCTCTACTTTCTCTCTCTACACTCTTCTCTCTGCGTGGTTATCTCTGGCTTTTTAGTTTTTAGTTTTTAGCCTGTTTTCATGGTTTTATATCCCTTCATCGTTTCGTCTCGTTTTTCTTTTGTGTCTGTAAATTATCAAGATATTACCCCACCAGGTGCTCCACTATTGTAATTTTACAAAAACTTACTCTCCCCAAATAACGTTGGTTTTTTAATTTTCGAGCAATCTTTCGTACAAACATGTAAGATAAGACTACATATACAGTAAGATCTACTTCCTGAATCAATACCTAAAAGTAGGAGGTAAGCACCGAAAATATACGCTTGCTAAAAGTTTTTTTTTTTTCGTATTGAATTGTGTTTTTTTTTATGATATACAATTGTGTGTATGCTTATAATATTTAAGTGATTAATAATGATCCTTTTAAGTGTCTTATATCATGTTTATGAGTACTATATAGTGTTTATTTGACATGTTGCATATATTATTACAAATCATAAGATTATAAATGATCGTTAATAATTTGGTTTCTAAACACCAAGTAATCCCATACATTGTTTTTTAATGAATCACTCGCATGGGCGGATGTAGGTTGATTGCTGTGGGTTCACGGGAACCCACCGCGCTTCGACTCATTAGTAGGAATTTTTTTTTTAGAAAGAGTTAAAAAATAGGGTGAACACATTAATATTATAGGGGTGAATCTTAAGATTAACCCATTAAGATTTTTAAGAGTGAATTCTTAATGTAATTTTCACAGCAATTTGTTAACTTGATTGATTCAAGTGATCTTTGTTAGAGAAATCTCAACAATCAATTATTAGATTTCTATATGATCGTGTTAAAATCACTTTTCGGTCATATAACCTTAGCAAGTAAAATGGTAGTTATTAGTGGTTAAACGCTAGGATCAAGTTAATTTTGGTCATACAAACTTAGCATATTTCGTTTAGGTTTCGGGACGTTGCCCCGAAACCTACAACGGACGTTGCCCCCTTAACCCATGTCTGTTGAATGGCCAGTATAACCGCCACCTTGGATCCCGCAAGGGTGCGTGACCCTCTTGACTCTCACTTGGTCTGAAGCTCAGAAATCTTAAGCGAAAACTGTATCTTCGAACTCTTTAATGATGACGTTTATTTAATTTTCATCACTAACTTAATATATCGCACTTTTATTATGTGAAGAACATTACTAGACCCAAACCGTCAACCCGACCCGAAAATTTTTATGTCCGGTTTCACTTAATTAAAACGTCGGAAATGGTGAACCCACTGAAAAAAATTTCTAGATCCGTCACTGATCACTCGTTCATAATGAACCTAAACAGGAAGTGTGTCTTCATGTCCTATCATTTTTCTTACCATGAGCAACCCTCCAAAATTCCACGTATCAAGTAAAGTCATACATATTTGTTCTTTAGGATTTATCCTTAGTTGTCAATGGGATGCTATATTGATACTTAATATTTATAATTGTCTCTCTTGTTATTGGTGGTGTTCTTCCTGATATGTATATTGCTCATTTTTTTACTATGAGCCTCTTTGGAAGTTGCTTTCTTTTTCAAATTTTCTTATGATAGAAATAATTTAACCCCTAACCACAACTCATCATCCCTCAATATATGAAAGAGTGAAATGAATGATATCATTGTTATAGTAATGATTGTCTTTTAATGAAACAATCAATCACATTTTTGTACGACCGCTTCTTACTGCACATGTCTCACACTCTTCAGACCTTGTAAATAGTCTTGGATAGAATTGTAATGGATTTCCAGTAAATCCACACACTTTAACAGAGTTATAACGAAGATTAAGGGATGAATTATAGCTTGAGTTTGATGAATAAAGACGGGTTCTTCTGCTTGATTGATTGTTATCCCAATAACATCACCATCAATTCTGACTCGGTGATAATCAACAACGAGAATATTATAAACGATTTTTATTTTGGTTATAATAATAAAAAGCCTAAGGCCTTTTTTTAAGAGTAAAGAATTGAACCATATATTTTTTGATTACTCCTTTCTATGCAAACATCCACAATTACAAAATACTTGCGTCGGGAAGCAATGCTTAAATAATAATTAAAAATAAATAAAAATAAAATAGAACTCGACCTCCAATAGAGGCTAACTACTACACAATTACAAAGTTAGAGTCATCATCAGCAATCAGCATCATTATCTTCGATTCAGCAAAATCATCTTTGGCACGGCTGTTGCTTCCAAATGTGAAGCAACCCCAATCATCAACACCCCAAATCAAGAAACTGTATTGATTGTCAGTCCTAGGTTCCAACATTCCAGGAGCTATTGGCAGCTTTCTGCCCATCCAAGAAGAGCGGATAAACAGAGGATGGTGCAAGAAAAGGTCCAAGTCCTTGTAACCGTGTATCCAAGTTTAAAAACAACCAAAGGTCTTGGGCCAGATAGTTTCATTGACAAACACGTTTTAACTTTGTTGAAACAACCCGAGAATGGTAAAGCAGTTTGTTGTTAGGGTTGCTAAGAATCTGTTGAAAATGTGTACCAAGGAGGAGATTTGTTAAGTTGTTAAGGAAATGGTGAAGCATTCTTGGGGTATCTTGCTGAGGAAGGCATTCGTTGCAGGACTCTCGGGTACTCTGGTCTAAACCGTTTAGTTGACATTCCCTGAAATGATCTGTCCATAACTCCATATAAACAAAATCAGTACATTTTGCTGAATTTTGTCACCAAGAAACAAATTAACTTTATTAAATAACTTGGGTGTATATTCCCTTAAGAATGTAAATGAAAAAAAAAAATCAAAAATGTTTCAAGTGGAGTGACCTTGGAGAAGGTTGACGTTTCTGAGGGTGTTGCCCGATTCTTGCTTTCAAATTGAAAAAAGCTGTTTCTGCAGCCTGAAAGTAAAGTAAAACATGACAATATATAAAAGATATATAATCTATTGAACATGTGTTGCTTGTTTCCCTGGGCTATGTTTTTTAAAATATCTAATCAATGGTTAAAAAAGATAACTTAAATGGAAACTGGTCAAAAGGAGCCCAAAGTGTGCCTTTGAAGAAAGATATGTACCTGCATCTTAGCTTCCTCCCAGGTTAACCCAACTCCCTTACCCCACACTTCCCCGTCTATTTCAACCTATAATTATAATCAAAACACCAAATGCGAAGAAAAAAGGTCATAAAAATGAATTATTAATCCTAAAAATCAGAAATCAAGTAGTACCTGTGCATATAGTTCATTGTTCTGGCCCATATTTGTTGAAACTTGAGGCTGAGGTTGAAAAGTCAAGCCCAAACCCTCCATCATGCACTGAAATGAATGATTAGGTAAATAAATTGATCAATACTCCAAAATCATAAAAATTAAGGTTACATAGAAAATGGTAACTTGTTAAACTTGCACCTCTCTAAGAACACAATCAATGATATAGATACCAAATAATTGTTGGGGCTTCGCATCTAAGCTGGTAATTCACTTAAAATGTCTTTTGACTGTAGGTACTGTTATTAACCACTTCAAGGTTTGCCTTTAGTTGTTCAACGTGTTTTTTTGTTTAAGTGTGCCATTAGACTTAGGTGTGCTATTTAATTTTAAATGTGCCATTTGTATTAGGTGAGTGTAAGTCGTAAGGATTTTTCATGCCTTCCTGTTTTTTAAAGTTCTATAAATAAATTCTACTGAGTAGGTTTATATGCATTTTCTTGGGGAAAAAAAGGAAAAACAGAAAAGGAGGTTTTCTTGATTTGGGGATCAGTTTAGGAATAGCATCTTGATATGCTAGAAATGTTTGTTTGTTTATAAAAACGGTGACTAATGTTTTGTAAAGATAAAATAAGATCTTACTAGTTCATTAAGTGCAGCAATTGACCCTTTTCTTGGGATCTCAGGTTTTGGTCCAGATGCTGTTGGATATGTCATAGATTCCTCCCTCAAATACCCAAAAGAATTTCCATCATTTATAAACCTTCCATCATCTCCTGATTTTTGACGAGATAAATACTTATCTGCACCAACATTGCCTACATTGGTTAGAATCATTGTTGACACTTGTTAGTTAATATATCCTAGCTATGATCATACAAAACACCAAAATATACACGATATAAGGAAACAAATTAGGGGTAGAATCGTATATATGGGTTGGTTATGTGTGGTCCATTCTAAGTCCAAGACAAAAAAAATTAAATAAAAATATATCTGTCCATGCTCTTTATCCGGCACGAGTCCTGTTTGGTTCTAGTCTGGTCCTGGTCGAGGAATTCGCCTTAATTAACTTTAAAATTTTTAGTAGCAAAAATAATACCTGCCAGATTCATAAGAGCCAATTCAGCAGTGTGATGTTGAGCTTCCCTTCGGGTCCTTCCAGTTCCTTCACCAATCTTTTCTCCAGCAAACCAAGCCTGTGAAAGGCGTATGATTGTTTGACCAAAAATTAACGACATAAAAATTATCTCATAAATAACACAATGATATTTAAAAGAAAATTTTCAATACCTCAAAAGCAAACTGCAATTCAATGCTAGGGAGCAGAGCCTGCCTGAACTCCGCCTGCATATGTAACAAATTATTTAATAGTGACCTAGAGAACAAGAAGATTGACTAGATCAGTTAAAACTCAGAACCATGGCTGGGTCAAGCAGATTGTGTAACAGTTTAAAAGGAGTTATGGTTGAAACAAGGCGTTTTTAGTATGTAAAAAATGGCTGGGTTGAGAAGATTTAACTCATGCTTTTTTGTTCATATTTGTTCTTTTTTTTAACCAAGTGTTATTTGGTATTAACAAATACAAAAGCAATATTATTAAAGCATAGTCTAATCAATACATGAAATGTTGTAGAAGATTGTATGTTGTAGGCGTTTGTCCCCAAGGAGGCATCCCGGGTAGTAAGGTGTTTTCATTTATACGAGAGGTGAAGTGTTCAAATCCTGCTAGAGGCCAGTTACAGTGTGATCTAGGAGTACGATTACATGGGTCTGTGTTTTCCGTCCAATAAAATGCATTTAGAGAGATTCTAGGCAACTTTAAGCCCATTCGACCATTTGACCCACTTCTATTTGAGACAGAAACAAAATGGATGAAATTGCCACCTCTAGATTTACGGTTTAAATAATATAATCTGTAAACATTACATAACTCTATAACACATTAGTAAACAAAGATTCATCATTCTAATACCTTGGTTCCGCATTTGAAGGCAATAAAATGTAGATATTCAGCAGGAGATTCAGCAAAAGCGTCATTGCCACTAATTTCTATATCCATATCTCTGTTGCTGGATGATGATTGACCCAAAGGACTTTCCTCCCCTTCAAAATACAATTCCATTATATGATTAAGCTTATTTCTAAGTCCTGGTACATTTATAATCAGCTATGCAAAGTTCACAGAACCAACAATTACTGGGTACACTAGTTTGTTTGTTTCGTAAAACCAACAAAAAAAATGAATTACAAGATCTAAAATCTATCCCAACTAAGCGTGCTTGTAGAATTTCACTTTCCCATATGTTTGTCAGTTCGACCATCCCTGCTCCCTCATAAAGCCTTTGGCATCCCTTTTTATAACCTCTCAGAAACTAAGAGTAAGACAATATTCCATGTAAACCAATGCTACAAATGTAACCGAATTACAATAAATACATTTCACTATTAAAGTAGTGACTAAAAAGGAAATCTTTGCAACTTAGTGAATTAATTAAAGCAACTATTGTAAAATATTACAAAAAAAAATCAAAACCAAAATCGTTTATGAACACTAAAAATAAAATAAAGTTTTGAATTTTAGCTTAAAAACTGTAACAGTGTAACTCAGGTGTAATGGTAACAGAACTAATTCCTCTAATCAAATTTACATGTGGAAACTAAACATCCCTGCATCATATATCAAAATTTCCATAGAGCCAAAACAACCGTTGATATTTTATGATTAACATGCTGGTCAAAATAATGAAGCATTCGTCTCTAACAAAGTTGATCTTATATAATGAGTCAAACAACAAACAATCATTCATGTATAGAACAAGTGCAGCCCTTTTTCAAAGACAAGATGTTTCCCTAAGACCCTAAACATGTAAATCGCTAGTATTATAAAAGCTTATACAATGCTAAATGCCTAAATCTAAACAGTGAGTGGAGAAAAAAGATTTTCATTTAGCATACCTGGAAACGAGGGGTAAACAGGAGACGAATGACTTAACCTCAAGCTATCATCTCTTTGAAGAACCTGCAAATATACATAGGCATGTAAAATATATATATGTATTTTAGTGTAATAAACTAAATGAGTAATTATAGTAGAAACATTAATACCTCCTTAGGAAGCCTCTGATTTTCAAGAATTCTATCAGGCAGCATAGAAGCTTCAACCTTATGAACCGAAGGTGGTGCAAGAAGAGTGTGTTTTTTGTCAATATGCATAGGCTCAGAATGTAAAGGAAATTCTTTAGGAGGTTGTGCTATTCGATTTAATTGTCTAAGACCTATTTCTTCACCCATTGGAAACCACCCACCACGTGGCTCAACCCTAGGAGCCGAAACTTGCATTGGAGGTGGTCTTACAGGAAAATTAGGTGGTTCAGTTGTGTTATGGTCTCTCATGTCCATACCATGTTGTAAAATGAGGAGTCTGCGTCTTGTATCAGGGTCTAGTTCAGATTCTGGCACCTCACCTTCTTCCCGTGCAGGTGAACTGTGTACGCTTGTTTCTTGATGGTTCACTTGTGTTAATGTTTCGAGTACAGATGGCAATTGCTTATTGGGGAATTGGACAACTGGCCCTGCAGGCACAATAGGCATTGATGCAGGAGCAGTATTGTACTGGAAAGCTGTCTTGATTATGGGATCAAATTTAGGCATCACTGGAGCAATGGTTGATGAAGGTATAGCCTCCTGAACAGTTACAGCAGTAAATGTTAAACAAGTAATTTTTTAATAGCAAAATAAATGTACCTTTAAAAAAAGTTATAGCATTATGAAAAGATAAGTTACCTTTAACCTTCTATCTACTTCCACATCAGCCATTCCATCAAAACCAAGTGATTCTTTGCTCCCATTTAAAACAGAAACATCATCCTGTAAAGTGAGCATATTATACAATAACAGTTACAAAAATGGAAGCCATAACTAAAAAAAAAAGAAGTAATGAAACTTCACAATTTCCTGTCACTAACCTCAGAAATCAAATAGTTGCTCACATCTGGAGGCAAAATATCTTTCATTTCATCTTCATATGCAACTTCATTGATTCGTTGCAGAAGCCCATCATCAAAGTCTCTGTTCAAAGATAAAAACTAGTTATGCCAAAAGAACCAAAAGAAACACCTTTGTAGCAAATATTGAATATTAATCAAAAATCCAATAACAATGCAGAAACTCAAGTATATGTACAGTTTGGAAATGAATGCATGTTTTCTTACTTGAAATAACCACCTCTGACATTGCAAGCAACATTTCTAGCAACACAAAGGATAGGAACTGCACTGTTGGCCTAGAAAGCAAAAAACAAAAAATGAATATAATAGCACAAGAAAGGACACTATAAACACAATTCACATTTAAATTTAAAAAATAAATAATAAGATAAAAGTGTAGTTAGTTAATACTTCAGCTTGAGGAGCATAATATGGAGCAAAAGCAGGAACAACATGAACCCGAGGTTGATCTCTCTCATCCCACACTTTCAAACGATCATCAATAACCAATGCCATCTTGGGATGGCAGTTTCCATCTTGGAAAACATTAAAAAGTGATTTTTTCAACCCTGATAAATAAGAAGTAAGTATAACTGTCCGTGCTCGTATAACAGTTACATAATGTAAGTGAATAAAAACAAACTAACCAGATTTCACACACACAATACGATTCAATAACTCTTTTATGGTTATTAGATTTGAATCTGGATCAAGAAGCCTCCACATTTCCAAAGCATAATCTCGTTCAGCCATCGTACAAACATAAACCTCAAAACGTTTCCGTCCTCTTGCTATCAAATAGCTTCTAAGATCCTCCCATGCAGGTCTCAATCGCACAAGAACACTTGTATCACGGATCTTAAAAGCACAATTTTTAATCAATATATCATAACTAATAAATAGAAAAAGTAAGATCAGGTGTCCATCAGATAAAAATATACCATTGGGTTGATACGAGTAAGAATGATGTTTTTCTCCTGCAACCTTATAAGAGGGCGAACAAGGGTTTGATGATTGTCTGACAAAGCAGGGACAACCTCAGACTGTGCTTTGATTATCTTGCCATTTTCAACAATTTGATCACTTTCTGCATATTGCTTTAATATATTTCTATCATCCTGATAACGCTTAATCTCAGAAAGCATACCAGCAATACGTTGTGGATCAATTTCACAGCTTACTTTCCTTTGTAATGCTTCAATTCGATCTTCAAATGATCTTGAAGTATTGGCCACTATAAGAGTCTCATCAAGGTCAAAAACAATGCCAAGACATCTTAGGTTTAGCATGACAAGACATGACTCATAAAGTCCTGGTGCAACATTAAATCCCCAAAAACATGGAAGCAATTCATTTCTTCTAGAATGCATGGCTACCAAGTGTAGCTCATCTCCACCAAGTGAGATAACAGCTGTCTGCATATGAGTGCATAGCAGCATAGTCAACAACACATTCAGATGGAAGTAGAATAGAATCTTGATTAGGCCAGTAAATGTTACAGAATTTACTGATAAACTAAAATACATTTCAAGTCGATACTTATAACAAGATAATAAAATACATACATTAATACCATTAAAACTAATAAGATCACACACAATACGCAAAAAGAGCATAAATGCAAAGAAAATATGAATGCTGATAAGTATTTATGATGGGTTATATCAGAAAGTCAATAAAACCCTGCTCGTGCTTTAAATATACTTATGTATTGCCACATAATATCAAGAAAATTAACTAAACCAGTTTACAACGACAGGCAGAAAAGAAAAAGAAACTGTTCTTCAAGAATATCCAAACGTCCTCTGTTTTAGAATTTCTTTAGGCAGATCATAATCAGAGGAAAAAACTATCACGTTTCCAGTCCAATTCATGAAGTAAATTAAAAGACAAGAGCCTTACTACAGATATGGTTTATTCTTCAGGACCATATTATTCCGAGAATAAATCATACTACAAGTGTATGTACCCCAACTTACTATTCAACCAAGAGCTCTCGCTTAAAAGTACCTACCATGGGTCCAAATTTGAGTTAAAACTGAAAGTTACAAGTCAAACGGTCCTTTCAAATATTATAAACTGGTTCTTGATTTGCATCTCTTAGAAGTTAATTCCCACAACTGTAAATTATTAGACTCCTGCTACTATGAACTGATTTTATATTTATTATTCTTAGAAGTAAATTCCCAGAAATACAAATTATTACCCAGATCTGTCCTTGGTTGAGTTTTAAGAATTTAAAATACTATTTAATTTGTAATTTTCTTGCGTAACATCAAAGACAGTCCAAAATTCAGGGCGAATGAAAAAAAAAAAAACAAAGAAGGAAAGAAAACCTAGCTTTAATGTGTGGGTTCTTCATCTAGTCAAAATCCAAAGTAAAAAAGAAAGCAGGAAAAATGTTGAAAGTTCTGATGTTAGGGTTTCTTTGAGAGTCTCATATGTGTCCACCAAAGTCCTCACAATAAAAGGTTTGCAGCTCAAATTAGGGTTTCAGTTGAGTTTAAAACTTTAATTTCAATTTCATGACGTCTTCTTTTTGTTAATCTGCTTATTCTGAAGTTGCGCAAATATACCTTGTTCTCCCTGAGACATGTAGAGTACAAAATATTCAGTTGCGAGTTTGAGTTGATGTTGCTACACTCCATTTTCAAGCAAACTCCAGTCGGTGGTGAAGTGATTGTGTGAAGAACAGCAAGTGGCGAGCATCTCTCACTTGGTGTTGAATAGTACGAAATTCTGATTTTTTCCTTCAATTTCTCTATCATGGTCAGATTCATCAGATGATGATTATAATAAACCACCACATCACCGAGTACTCTTTCACCATCATAAACAGCCACCACAGATTTATACATTTTTCCTTCAAAAAACAATTTGTTTGGAATATTAATATAAAAATAAAATAAATTGTCAGAAATTTTTAACGATAATCTCTTTCTCTCTCTCTTACAATTTACCCTTCGTCTTCTTCGATTTATTCGTGTTGTTGTTCAGTGTACAGATTCATATACATGCAGATCAATAATCACTAATCAATCATCAGATCTTTCCATTCGATTGATTTGATTCATCTTATGCGTCTCAATTTAAACACAAAAAATAAACATCACAAGTTATAACTGATCATGATCCGTTGTTTGAAAAAAAAAATTAGGGCAAGATTTGTTAGATCTGTGACGGAGATGGCGCAGTGATGAACGATCGGTACGTCACGAGTTTTAGATTTGGATTTTTAGATCTATTTGGGGGAGTTTTAGATGGATGTAGATAATCGCTGAACAAGAAACCCTAGATTAGATGCAGATGGTCGTGTTGCGTCTAGAAAGCTATGGTGCAATGTACGTTTGGGGGTGATGTCATATATAAGATGTGATGAGGGGTAGGGAGGCGCAGTTTTAGTTTAGGGTTAGCAATTTAAGGTCCCCGCCGTTGGTTTAGGTTAGCCTCCCTTCCTTCCCCTCTAAATATATCTTTCTATACGTAAACTTATAATTTTTTTTGAACGCCCAAACTAAAGTGACTCGTCATTCTACCTTCAGTTATCGTTCTGATTGATAGCTACAATTGATTCCTCAATCTCCGATTTTGAGACACGTGTGCCCTCAGATACGCGAGAACCGCATGGAATCTGTAAACCATCGCCGCCACTAGGTTCGAACCCAGGATTAAAGCCTTGATTCGTTCCTTCACCTGGATATCCATTAAATTGCATCCAGCAAGGTTCAAACCCGATACCTTCACTTTGGGAGGGTGAACCCTTACCAGTTGAGCCAATTTTTCAGAAAGATGTTTTAGTAAGGGAAAATCACGAAAATAGCTCTTTGACTCGTCAAAAAAACGAAAATAGCCATTGACCAAAAAAATCACATTTCTAGCCTTTGACCAAAAAAAAATCGTTGATTGGGCGATTATGCATGGAATAAAATCGTTGACTTGTCTGTTGGATTCCACCATCAGCGATGTGTTTGTCCTAGTCAGTGATATTTTCATAGTGAGCCAGCGATTAAACATTGTCTTCGGATCGCTGACATGAAATTACATTTTAAATATTTAAGCCTTAAATATGAGTCAGCGATTTTTACATTGAGTCAACGATTTTATCCCCCCATAATATCGATGGCGTGGACAATAAAGTAAAAATTCAAAATTTTAAAAAATTGAAATTTAAGAATTATAATAATTGTGTAGAAAATTAAATAAGAAAATAATATTTAAGATAATAAAATATTATTAATATTAAAAATTATACAAAAAAATCAAAAATATTATACAGTAAATTAAAAATTAGTTTTTAAGAAGATAAATTATTAATATTTAATATAGTAAAATATTAAAGTATAAATTATTAACATTGAAGAGTTGTACAAACAATTAAAAACCAATATTTTAGATAAGAAATTTTTAACGTATAAGAATTATAAAAAAATTAAAAAACTAATATTATTAAAGTATGAATTATTAAAATTTAAAAAAACTAATAAAAATAAAAAAAATCGTTAGTTATTATATATTTTTTAAAAATTCAAGAGATATTTTTTATTTTCATTTTAATAATTTTTTTGGCCAAAATTTTTTCCAAGGCGATTTTTTAGTTAATCTAGGCGATATGTGAGGTTTCTAGGCGATTTGATGAGACAATTGAGACACCGTCTATTCCCAAGGTGATATTACGTTATTCTATGCGGTCAGATGTGACAGTATTATCACTCGGGTACAAATTTGTATTACATATGCGATATTACTTGCCTCGAGGCGATCAGATGTGACTAAAAAATCTCTCAGGTACGAATTTGTCTTATCGAGGAGATATTTAGCTTCCCTAGGTGATTTTTCGCTTCCCTAGGCGATACTTATATTTCTAGACGATTTTATGTACGTAGATTACACTCATGACTTGTCAAATCCGAACACGTTTTTTTATTTCCAAATGTGACAGTTTTTTTATATATATGAGGAGATTTTCGTGAATCTATAATCGCCCACTTACTTCACTATCTCTCAAGAATTTTGTCACGTTGTTTTTGTCTATTGGAGTTTAATGGCAAACTTGGTAAGTTTACTCTTATTTATTATATTCTTTATATCATACAAGATATTACATATTCATTAAATTATCGTTATTTTTAATGATTATTTTTCAGGAATTTTACCCTGGTCATGCTACAGTAATATGTAATATGAAAGTTATACATTGATATCAGACAAGTTGTCTCAAAATTCTAATAGATTAATGATTTTCAGTGAGACTTGTTTTGGGAATTGGCTGAAATGCAAATGTACGAGTAGCGAGCCGGCACTAATTCGCATGATGCTACAAACGCAAATATTAAGTCTGGCTCCTGAATTGGGCATTAACATTTTTGCTGGCAGTCAAATTTTAACATTTGGACCACATGAATTTTGTCTAATAATTGGTATACTATTCGGCAAGGTTGTAAAAATCGGCCTAGGCGGCCGTCTAGGCGCTAGGTGCCCTGCTTCCTTGTAATTTTTGCCCTAGGCGGTGCCTAGGCGCTAGGCAGTGTCTAGAGGGCCTAGGCGCCCCCTAGGCGGCCTTTTTTTTTTTTGGTTTTTTTGGTTTTTTTCGAGTAAAAAAACCCAGATAAATGATTATTCGAGACATTTCACAACCCCAAATACGTAATATGTCTCTGAAACATCAAATCCAACATCTGAAACATTGAACCCTGCCACTAAACATCGTAATCCACTATAAACTCTGAATTTTGTGTATAAGTTTGTAATTTGAAGTACTTGGCTTATTATGTCTAAGTTTATTTTTTAATATATTTGAAGTATTATATTATATTATTGATATTAATGTGTGTATATAATAAATATTTGTAAAATTACATATAAAAATTCAAATCCACCTAGCGCCGATTAATCCCTAGGCGGTACCTCGCCGCCCGACTAGCGCTTAGCGACTTCTACAACCATGATATTCGGTGAACAAACCCCCGACATTACTGTACGGGGCAAGTCATTTGTGGATAGGCTAGTAGGCCAAAAAAATCACAATTTAACGATAGGCGACTTGTTATATATTTTTAGGAATCACCTTGACATTCTTGTTGCTGTTGATGCTGTTAGGGTTTGTTTATTGTTGTTGGTTGAACATGGTTTTAAGGGACGTGAAGGAAAAAATTTCGTTGATAAAGCCGTGTTGTATCTGGTTAATAATATGGACGCATTGAGTGCATATCCATTGGGTTCTTATCTATGGACAAATACATATCCATACATTCACGATGCCCTGCAAAAAAATGCGAGACAAAATCGTAAACATATGTTAAATTACAGCTTGAAAGGATTCTGTTGGGCATTTAAGGTTAATTATTACATCTATAATATTTGAATATATTTTTGATTTCGTATGTAAAATAAAGTGATATAATATTTATTTTTATTTTTCGATGTGGATACATGAAATATTTCCAGAATTTGAAATGTTTATTGGTCGGATTGGTTCATTTCCAAGATGTTTAGGGTGGCGAAAATCACCTCGAATTACTTGGGAAAAAGCCCAATCAATTTATCATCAGAGCTTCATGGTTAGTGTTACATAATTATTTTAAATTTTCAAATTTATTTTAATATATATATTTTTTTATTTAATAAAAATGTATTACGTATTTTTCAGGATGGTTGCTCTCCAGTAAATTTGATTTCTACTATGCTTGAAATAAATCAGCCTTATTATAAATTTTTGGGGTGAGATTGCGTCGGTTGACAATATTGGATACGAGATGCCAACCTCCAATACTATCCCTCCTCAATTCACGACTCATGAATGCGAGTTTAAAAATAATGATCATTTAAACATTATAAATAATAAAATGAATTATATGAGGCGTGAAAATATCACAACTGACGAAGTTCTTCAAAAGACTTATGATCTTGTGCATGTATGAATTGTCAAATTAGGTATATTGTTATATTGTTCAGAAAAAATTTATTAATCTTATTATTATGTTTTATTTTGTAAACAGAAAGTGGAGACGTTTACAGATCAAAGTCGCTTGAAGGAAATGATTAATAAATTAATTGTAATAATTAACAATATTTATTTTGATTAATTATTTTATACTTGTTAAAACACAACAATTTTTTGGTTTACGAAAAATCTTTAAGCAACACAAATCGAGCCACAACAAGCAACTACAATGTTGTAAAGTCTCCTGAATATCTATTCACATCAATGAACGAGACAAATAACTTTAAAGATCTGTTCACTCCCATTGGTGAAAATCAATTTATTCAACAGGAAACTCATATCGAAACTCCATCTGTGGTAGAATTAAGTGTTGAAGTAAATAACTTTTCTTTAATTATTTTTCAAACATTTATCCTTCATACTTGTTAGTTGTTATATGTGAACATTGTTTTCAAAATATATTTTACAGGAAATTCCATTGGTTCAACGTAGGGGAAAGAGGGTTACGAAGCCATCTGCAGTATTGCTTTCACCATTTGGGGTTATTTCAAGCCACCTAATTTAAAGAAAAAAACAAAACTTTGGCTTAAAAGAGGTTATCGATTTGTATAAAAGTGGCATGTGTTGTACTACAGCCCTTATTGACAATGCAAAACTAACCCCTAAGTTTTGGAGAAGTGTGACACCCTAGTCACTTTCTTGTCACATCCGGACATTTTACACCAATATTTAATAAATTACGTTAGGTTCCAGTAAAAACTTTCGTGTTTTACACCCCTGTAAACATATTATTTACTAACACATGTTAAAACAAAGTTTACGTATGTTTACATACTCCACAAAACATTTATTACACAAAAGTTACACAACTGTTTGGTTATTAAAATTTAAAACCATCATACGAGCCTTCACGTTCGATTCCCGATCACCATCACCGCTCACCTAACTCCTTTGTACCTGTAAACACCACATTTAAATTCACCATTAATTCGTTAGAACTAAGTAAGATTACCCCACTATTTCACCAAGTGTATTCCATGATACCATATGGATACACTAATGAGGTTCCAAATAAAATTTGGCAACAATATTCAACCACATACAAAACGATTTACTAACGGGTCGTTTTCACCCAAAATCCTCAATATATCTTCCATTCATACACAAACATTATAATTTAACATAACACCTATATACGCACACAAAAATTCCAGTTGTGCATCATATTTTTCAAAAGTCAAAATTAAACAATTTGACTCTTGAATTTTTTTAATGTCTACATTCTTGTAGGTTATCATTTGTTCACACACCTTGTGAATCTGTTTCATTGGAATTGCAAGTCTTATGTTCACACACATTGTGAATCAAATCATGCATAATACCAATTAAATGCCTACACAGTTGTAGATCACCTTTTTCATTCACACACCTTGTGAATCAATTATATTGTAATTGCAAGTCTTATGTTCACACACCTTGTGAATCAAAACATGCATATTTCCAATCCACCATTTGTTCACACACCTTGTGAATCAATTACATTAGAATTGCATGTCTTATGTTCACACACCTTGTGAATCAGCATGCACATTTTCAATTTAACATCTACACATTTGTAGATCACCACGTGTTCACACACCTTGTGAATAATTCAACCACAATAACCACAATCATTATTATCCATTTCAATCAACTCAACTAATCATGTATGTGTGCTAAATGCACAAGCACTTGTAGTGTGGACTCATCCCGTCCTACAACTACAAGTTCAATCAAATAGGTAACTTACCTCGATTTGGAGAGTTATCAACAATCTCCAACTCTTTTCCAGGCCTTCTAGAACTAGATTCACCTCCTCTTCCTATTATATATTCATATATAATAAGATTTAACAACATGAACAGAAAACTTGTGTTATTTATATATCTAATTCATTTGACCTGTTTCACTCTTCGTATTCAATTAAAACCTCATTGAGACTTTTATCAACAAACCATGTGTAGAAATTTATCTACACATGTTCTTAATCATATTTAAATTATCAAAACTTCATATTTTGAAATCCGTTGCTTGATTTTCATCATCCACACCTAGTTGTACACCACACGTATACAACTAGTTCCAATACGCCCAACACCCATACATACTGATTCAAACTCATTTGAATCTTATTCATTAATAGGTGGTATTTAGAAGCCAAGTCATTACTTATGATTAGCATATCATGCTAAAACCATTAACTTTCAAATTTCAACAATTAATCAACAATTGAATTGGATTCATCATTCCAAAGAATGATCTAACGCCATCACAATCATGATTTAACCATCATACTAGTTATCAATTCAATGATATGGATTTCATGATAACTGGACATTATAACGGATAAAAATCAAGATTTCACCGTTAAAAATATCGAGTTCTTCGTTTCTAATTATTCCTAGCCATCCTCTAGGCAATAATCAACCACCATAATCATTATATCATGTTCAAAACCATTTTTAATCCATATATTATCAAACCAGTAGGATAAAACGAATCGTTACCCTTTCGAACGAAATTCTGGCTGCGATACGACGATCCAGACTTGTAAAATTGATCCTTAGCTTGAGACCAATGATTCTATAGCTTTTACACTGAATTTTGGCTGCTGAAACTTGATTATTTCGTGTTTGTGTGTGTTGGAGTCGAGAAAGTAAAAAAAAAAAAAATTTCTTGCACAATTTATGAAAGGATAAGGATATGCCAAACCGCCACACCCGTCGCGTACCGCCAAAAGGGGCTCATGGGGCCTTGGCGTACCGCGAAGCAATTCGGGGTCCTTAGATATTTTCCCTTCTCGCGCGTACTGCCTAGCATGGCCAAGTGGCTCTAAGCGTACCGCGAGGCTTCCCAAAATTTGATATTTTTGTGTTTTTCTTCGTTTTGCGATTTCGAAGCATCCAGGACTCCGTTTCACACACGGTTTTCTCCCACGTTCATGATTTCTCGCATATTTTAAATTTTGTAACAATCATAATCATTTTATTAATGATTATATCAAACGTGTTCATTTGTTGAAAAACTGATCGTTACAAGAAGCTTACTAACTTTAGATGGATCAACAAGATGGCTCGAAACAAACGTAAAATATTATTTTATTTATTATTTATAAATTCCTTATTATAATTTGATTGAAAAAAAAATTATTACTGACAAGAATAAAATGGTTTTATAACATTTGTTTGCTTGGGAGAGTTACATGTATCATTCAAGACCTGCAGATGCATGATGGTCTATGTTACATCCTTGGTTTAAGGAATCATTATTAAAGTACGAACAATGTCCGTATTTGGCCAACGGTACCAACCCTTCGTATCCCGCGATAAGCGATGTTGATCATGTAAATGATATTTTGGTAAATTTGAAACAATTTACAAAGTACCAACCCTCAGCCGATGTGGCATGTTTTTTTATATGGGTGATATTATCCCATAAAATATCGCTGACTAGGCGATTTTATCCCCCCATAATATCACTTACCTGGCGATGGCTTTGACAAGTCAATGATTTTATCCCTCATAATATCGCTAACTAAGTGATTGCTTGACAACTAGGCGATTAGTTGACAGCTAAGCGATTTTATCTCATAATATATCGCTGACAGCGATTTTTTGCCAAATGGCATAATCTGATTGGCTGGTTTTCAAAGAAAAATGGAAATTAAGTGGTTAAAATGTTAATTTGACCCGTCAACATGGTCATTTTGGTGATTTTTTCTTTTAGTAAAAGTTTTCCAGATTGTCATGTCAATTATTACTACTTATGATTGGATTGTAGTTAGCCTGACAAATTAGACATCCATAAGAATTATGTTTTGTTTCCACACATTATCATATGCAACTAGGGTTCATTTAGATTACAAATGCAGTGTTTTTCACCAATGTTTTAAAAACCGGACCGGCCGGTCGGACGGGCAACCGGTGGTTGAACCGGTTAGGTTGGGGGTTCTGGGCCGTTTTGGACGAATCGGTGAACCGGCGGTTGGACCGGGAAACCGGTGGATGAACCGGGTTTTTCCATCTTTTTGATTATATATATATTTTTTTATAAAATCATCCGGTTCTTAATTCGGTCGGACTGATCCTCTGACCGGTAAGAAGATCGGTTTAACGTCCGGTCCGATAATAAAAACATTTCATCTTATGAATGATACTTTTAGATATATGTATTGTAATGTAATGGTAAACTCTCGAGGGTTGTTTACAAGCTTTGTTTTGTGTGTTGCGTTATACTTTTAAGATATGTCATTTTTATTTCATAACCATAAAAAAATATAACTTGTATTTGTAAATGCATAATTCAAACGTATAACATTTTTCTTTTTTATATTACGGAGAGGTTCTTACATAATTACATCTCTCTCTACTTTGATTATATTTTATGTACTATGTGTATTTTATGGTTCATAAATGAACGTCTTTTTTTATGTACAAGTGCATTTGTATGCTTCTTGTAGTTTTAAATGTATCATAAATTACGAAAGAACATGCTATTGCAAATTTATACAAATAAAACATTTACATATCATAGTGCTTTACAATTGATTCAACATTGAACCAGTAACTTAACACTCTATAATATAAACTAATCTTCTTATTTAATTCAGAGTTAGTTACATTTTTTTTCATACTTTTATGCAAGTACATATTTGCATATTTCGTATCGATAAACATTTGTACCAATTAACTAGTGGGTTTCCGCGCGTTGCGGCGGGAAGTTTGTCACGATTTATAATATCAGTAAGCATACATGATCTCGTATATTACAACACAGACATAAAAGCACGTTACAACAGTTGTCACTCTGACGTAAAATATTAAAGTGCAGCTGTCATAAACATGTTTGTCATACTATCACAGTAAAATGGCTTGCTTAGTTATAAAATTTAGTATTAATAAACACGAACATTAGACGACCAAATAAAACAGTAAAAACTTAATTATTATTTAATAATTAATATTATTAATTAATTTTGAGCTTATCTTCCTGCCACGGTAAAAGTATGTCAATACATCTTAAAACAACAATTGAACCGTCAACAAAAGTTTTGAGTGTTGGTTGATTAATTATTATTATTATTATTTAATTATTATATAATAATTAGTATTAACATTATATAATAAAAGTAATCATTATTAATTATTATTATTATTATTATTATTATTATTATTTACTAATAACAATTATTATTGCTTACAGCCGCTTCTTTTTACTCCCTGCACATATTAGTCAATTATTATTATTTAATTATTATTAAATGAAAAACAATTTATTAATTAATTTTGAGCTTATCTTCCTGCCACGGTAACAATATGTCAATACATCTTAAAACAACAATTGAACTGTCAGCAAAAGTTTTAAGTGTTGGTATATTAATTATTATTATTATTATTTAATTATTATATAATAATTAGTATTAACATTATATAATAAAAGTAATCATTATTAATTATTATTATTATTATTTACTAATAACAATTATTATTGCTTACAGCCGCTTCTTTTTACTCCCTGCACATATTAGTCAATTATTATTATTTAATTATTATTAAATGAAAAACAATTAACACTGTAGATCCAACTTCTAAATATATATTTATATAATTTGACATATCAATACCTATACCAGACTAATACCAACTAAATCTCGTTGGGATTAGCATAAGCATTAATTTTTCATGTATTTAATTCTGGTTAGTTTTTTTTTTATTTCAACGTTTTTATGTTAACGTTAACAAAATAATAAATATGATATAGTATTTGATTTACACTTTAACTCGTTTTCAGTTCTCATATGGTTTGTTTTGATATTGGTACAATACCGATGTCATTCCCAATATTTCGTCCTTAATCTTCATTAATAAAACGTATCATACTTGATGGTTGGAGTGTCATTGTTCTCGTTATTTTTTGTCGCTAACATTAAAAGTTTTTTTTAGTTTTATATAAAATAGAGTTATCCTTTCATGCCAGGTAAAGTCTTACTCCATGTCCATCTTCGTCACTAGGGGTGTTCGCGGTCCGGTTTTTACGGTTTATAAGTGGAACCGTAACCGAACCGTTAACAACGGTTTTTGAACAATGAAAACCAAAACCGAACCGTTCAAAATAAAAACCGAACCAAACCGAACCGTTATCAACGGTTTGGTTCCGGTTTGGTTTGCGGTTTGTGATTTTGATCCCGTTAAAATCGAATAAAACGAAACTTTTATAGTTTAACGAGGATTATTTATACAAAGTCCATATGTATTTTTTTCAAATCGCGAATAAATTAAGAATTCAATATGTGTATACAAACGTATATAAACATCTATATATATATATATATCTATGCTTATATACATGTATATATATTTGTATATACGCGTACACAGACGTAGACGTATACGGTCCGGTCCGGTTTTTAACGACCGGTTTTTTATGAAAACCGTAAACCAAACCGTTTATTACGGTTTTAAACTTTTGAAACCGACCGACCGAATGTTTGATAAAAAAACCAACCGTGAAACCGAACCGTTGAACGGTTTGGGCGGTTTCACGGTTTGGAACCGGACCGTGAACACCCCTATTCGTCACTGTTAACACCTTGATAAACCAATAACAACCCAATGGAAAATCTATAAGATTCGGGGATTCTTGTTGCATCATAACATGTTAAAAAGGTCCAATTTGAAATATGAGATTGATTATGGTACAATTTCAATCGAACATGACCACCCTTGTGAGAACGTTGAAAATCGTCGAGATGATGTTATTTTGATTTTGAGATAATTTTATTTGTGATTGTATTTTTAAGGACAAACTTAAATTTTTAAAACTTAACGGGGCGTTTGAGAATTAAACATTAAAAAGAAGTATTTTTAATTGAATGGTTAGAAGTACTCGTAATAAGGATTGTGTTGTTGTATATAAAAAGAAAACAAATAAATTAAAAGAAAATAAAGTAAAAAAAAACTAAGACTTAAAAGGAAAAGATTAATTATTACGATAAATTTAAGCGCAAATATGAAAAATTAAGGAAAAAATAAATTCATGAAATAAAAATAAAAGAAAAGTATGTAACAAAAAAAATGTTAAAAGTAAATAAAAAGATTAAAGACTAGAAAATTAATTTGATTTTACAAACATAAAGCGTAAATCAGAGATGATAAAAAAAACCAGCCGCGACGAGTTCACCTGAAACCCACAACATATGAGACGGGCATTCTTAAACCCGACAGGCATTGGGTCGAGTGTGGGATGGACATTGGTGAAATTAAAAATTTATAAAAGTTATGTAGTTTATAAAAAACTTAATATTTGTATACAAGATATTTATATATTTGGAGAATGTTTTAACATAGTTAATATATTATTAATATTTTATAAAACTTACTATATAAATTTTTAAAACTTTGAAATTATTATTGTCGTTGTTGTTATTATTATTATATACGTGTGTGTGTATATACCAATACTAGATTATTACCCTGTGTATCAAACGGATTAAATATAAAATATTAAATAATTAGTAATAAAAATTTAAAAATTATACAATATTTTGTTATAAATTAATTAAATTACATATTAATGAGTATTTTTACTAATAAAATAACAATTAAAATTTTCAATAACTAATGAAACAAAAATAATACGTGACCTACTTGTTTTGTAATAATAAAGATTATTAAACTAATTGATGTTAAAAATTAATTAATTTTCTATAAAAACCTAATTGTTACAAATCAAGAAGATAATGTACAATTTGTGTAATTATTAAAATTTGATTACTTAATTTGATATATCATTAAATATAAATAACTAAAGTTTAATTTTTCCTAACATTTTAACAACTTTTGGTTTAAAATAATTAGTTTTTAAGCATTTCTTTTTAAGAAACATCATTTGTTTATAAAAATTCTATTATTTGAAAACTATTATTTATAGTTTATTTTGTTTTTTTAATTTTATTAAACTTTTATTTTCTAAAAATACTAAGTCAAAATATTTTTCCTACTTTTAAATTTTTTTTTTAGAAAATTTCATATTTTATAAAGTTTTTTTAAGTGTGATTTTTAATAAAAGTATTTGATTTTTAATGTATTTAAAACTATTTTCTTGATGAAAAAAGACATAATATTATTATTTATTAATCTTATAAGTATTCAATAAGAAAGAGTGTGATTCATTAATAAGATAGATAATTTAATACATTGATATAAAATGACAAGTGACAACATAAGCATAAGAATTTAACAAGTGTCGAAAATTATTTTTGGTTATTATAATAGAAAGATTTGTTATTATTGTTTACATGTAAATATATTTATATATACATTCACAAGAACAAACATTTCGAACTTCTCATTAATCAACTTGAAACTGCATAATATATAGAAATATTAAAAGAATATTCAAACCCGACCCATTGCCATCTATAGTGTAAGTGATGAAAATTTATCAAGAAACGCTAAAAGCAAGGACATCACAAATTATGTGTTGTTCAGCTTATTAAATGTTAAGTCAGATAAAGTTTAATGATTAAATGATTGACTATTTAATTCAAAGTTTTTTTTTTATAAGACAAACAGTTTAAATATATGATTAATTATTTTAATAAAATTATTAAAATACTAACAAACAATATCTAAATGTTAATATAATCTAATCACTATATATACATTTAGAAGCGTCAATATTATAATAATTGAAACCGTTGCAAAAGAGAGCGCCGTGAGTATTTTAGAACCGTTGTAAAAAGATTTATAAAAACCGTTGTAAAAGGTTATGAGGAAAGTTGGAACCGCTGCAAAATCAAAATTTAATTAAAAGCCGCTGTAAAAAATCGGAAATGAACTGCCGTAAAAAATGATAATTTTTTTTAATAGTAATACTAATATACTATAATTAATTAAAACAATACGTAAAACAAATTGACAGTTATTGCGGTAGGTATTTGACATGCATTTTGATCGTAATGTTATCATCGCTATCATGATCGAATAAAAATATCGGTATGTTAAATCTTAAACTAATCACAACATTTTTTATGGTATGACGGCTACACTTTATGGCTTTACGTCCGCACGACAACCGTGATATATCTTCATTTTGATTATATGATCTTATCTAAGTTTTGATATTTGAAATCGTGTCGGAATTACCGCGGCAACGCGCGGAGAAACCCATTAGTTACAAACATATAAAAAAAACCACGAAATTATTTTTTTATGTGGCGAACGACCCTGAAACCCTAGAACGTTCAAAAATTCAACCAGAAGAAAACGGGTCAAACACCAAATTGTATCCAATACATACAGACGGACTGTCATTATATCAACGGGTACAAACAAATCAAAAATAGCATCAGACGGCCAGGATCCGACTCTTACGCAATGATCCGACCCGTACGCGTAAGATCCTCCGTCTGAAAATCTTCGAACGTTCCCCAATTCTGGGTTTTCAGCTCATACCCGGAGGGGATCTTCACTTCTTGAATCAAATCTTCAAGAATCCAACAAAAGACCCCAATTTAGAAACAACCCACATCGTGATTTTCCCCCAAATTCTACTTTTATTCTTCACATACATCCCAATTTCACATGAGAGTTTTGAATTGAAAGGAAAAAAATGATCGTTAGGACCTACGGCCGCCGGAGCAGCAGCAATAGCCGGAGCAGCAACAGTTTAAATTTCGACGATACAGACGGATTCAACGATTCTTTATCTCAAGAAAGCCCTCAAGAATTAGAAACCAGTAACGGCGATATTTTCAATTTCGCGTTTACATCTCAAGATTCAATCAAGAACCCATACACCTTCGATTCTTTTGATTCCGACCCGTATAGTTTCGATTCGTCTGAGGATTCGCGTAATTTGCCCGTTGTACTCCCAAGATCGAAGAAACCCAAGACTGAATTAAACGAAAAGAGGAAAGACAAGAAGGGAAAAAAAGCGAAGAAACCGTTAGTTGTGTTGACTGAAACGACGACTTTAATGGAGACACAAGAATTTGGGGAAATGATGGAGCATGTTGATGAGGTAGATTTTGCTTTAGATGGGTTGAGAAGAGGACAACCGGTGAGGATTCGTCGTGCAAGTTTGATGTCTTTGTTGATGGTCTGTGGCACTTTACAACAGCGGAGACTCTTGAGAACACACGGGTAATCAAATATTTACTCATCAAGAATCCAATTTCAAGAATTCAGATGTGTGTCTTAGTTCTTTTAATCATGCCCATTATGACATATGTGCGTTTAATTCTGTCATCTCATTAACTTTTTTACTTAACGAAGGCATAATTTCTGTTGTTCAGGACTGTGAGGTTCTTGTTAATAGTAAGTAATACGGGGTTTATAAGTACTTGTTATTAACAAAAGAATTATGGTACATGCTTATGCTACCATGTTAGGCTATGTGTAGTGATCACATACGAATCACTCCACGTAGGCGCCACATAAACAACCAACACCACCAACCCTCATCACTCCAAGTCATTACCAAATGTGTTATCATCACCCCTTTCTTTCTCCTTCACGCCAGTGGTAATGTGAGGGTTGAGGGCGTGATGGAGGGTGGTCAAGCCCCTCCTCACGCCTCACTACACATACTCTTATATCGATATGTTTTGTTGTTTCTAATTCGAGCTTTAAGTTCCACATGCTGTGTTCATTGTAATTTTAAGCATTATATTGATTTGTGTAATTAACCGTTAGTAATCTTATTTACAGGATGGCAAAATCAATTATTGATGCTGTATTGGGGCTTAATCTTGATGACACCCTTAGTAACCTGGCTGCTGCAGCTTTATTTTTTGTTTTGACAAATGATGTGAGCTGCTTTCACTCTCTATGATCAACTGACTTTTTAGTTTTTTAAACTATAATTTGTTGGTCAATTAGTGGCTGGAATCCAAAGTAGAGATTGCATTTTATGTAGGAAACAAGGCAATGCAACACACTATTTTTTTTTTTGGGGGGGGGGTGGTGCACTAAGTAAAGGTAGAAGCATGAGAAAACTTAAGCTTTGTGCTTGTTTTATATATTTAGGGGGTGTTTGAATATGTATTTAAAGCAATAGTTGCAATTTGATGTCACAAAGTAGAGGCAGCAATTTTTACCCATATCAAAGGAAATGAGTTGCTTTGGGTAAACAATAGTAGTATAATGGGTTGAAATGGGTAACATTATAATGTTGAATGGGTTGAGATGGGTAGCACTTAAACAAAATGCGGGTCAAGACGGGTAACCAAAAAACAATATAAATGCAATAAATTCAAACATTTAAGGATGATTAATAACATATTTGATGAGAAAATCACTAAAAATTATCCAAATGTACTATTTGTTTACTTATAACGCATATTAAGTTAAACTAAATTAATGTTGTTTAAGAACAATCCATTTAGACCCGAACTAATTTTACTTAAAACCCGTTCTGACCCGGACCCATCCTGACCTGGACCCATCATGACCCGAACCCATTCTGACCCGTTACCCAACCCGACCCGTCCATTTTGCCAGGTATATCACAAAGTCAGCTTGGAATGTTTGATGAAACTGATATGATTATAGTTCTCTGATTATATATGTTCTGCAGCTCTTACTATCAGATCTCGATACTAGTCAAAATAATCACTTTTATGATACACGTCTGAACACCCCCCCTTAAGTTACATATTATGAGTTACTTTTTTTTCCTTATCTTTTCACTGGTTTTGTGCAAGTTTCTTGTATATAGCACATATTTATCTTATACCATATATGTATCCCTGTAACCCACCCTAACTCTGTATTTATCATTTAGTCATTAGTAGAAGTGCAATGTTGAGAAAAACTTTCTATTTATCGATCCTTTATTCTTTTTTGAAGCAAAGGTGTTATGATTTCTTTAGTCTTTATTTATTTTCGTTGTGGACCAACACTATGACATAGTTACTAAGTAAGTTTTTATCATCTAATATTTATCTCATTTCAGGGCCAAGAAGATTACCTCTTGGATTCACCTAGTGCTATCCGGTTCTTGTTAAAACTATTGAAACCTGTAACAACAAGTGTTACTAAAAATAAAGTTTCAACTCTTGGTAGCAAACTTGTAGCCTTGAGCAAAGATGCTCCCATTTTTAATGATGGAAAAGGAGAAGAATCAGCTTCTGCTGCTATTTTGCAAAAAGTTGAGGAAATTATTGTGAATTGCAAAGAATTGAAACAAAGAGCTGAAAGTAATAGCGACACAAAAAGACCTGGATTGAATCCAAAATGGATTGCTTTACTAATAATGGAGAAAGCTTGCTTATCAACTGTTTCTCTTGAAGGTATTTGCATGTTTTGGTTATATGCTAGGCATGCTATATGCATAAGTATATGTGGCAAAATTGGTGGTCAGGTTGGGTGATGATGAACAAGGAAGCCTGTTTACTTTTGTGAATTGCTATTAGTTTTGAACTTTTTGAGTGGTCGTCAGATTTTTCAATAAAATGACTTGGAGTTTTTATGCATTAATAATACACTTTAGGTAGTTTTTGTTCCTTTCCTTATAAATTTTGTATTTTGATTTTTGCTTTTTAATTGACTAGAAGAAAGTTCCAAAAATTTTTCAGACTGATAATTTAGTTTTCTTTGTGTCATTTTAGAGACAACTGGGACTGTTAGAAAGATGGGAGGCAACTTTAAGGAAAAATTAAGAGAGCACGGGGGACTTGATGCTGTTATTGACATCATAAGGGAATGTCATGGCATTATGGAGGTATGCATTTTTTGATAAATAACTTAATTTTTGATAGAGTTACAGATTTTCCCATTGTTGAAATTACTAGTTTTTCATTTTTTTTTCATTACATTTTTTTTAATGAAATTGGTTTGGGTCTACATGATTTCCTTCATTATTGAAGGTTATTCTGGACCTTGACAAATAGTTAAACATTTCCCTAAACGCTTGACTGGTATTTTATGATCTTATAATTATTTGCAGGGATGGTTAGAACAATATTCATCTCCGACCCCCGAGTCAAAAAATATTGTTAACCTAGAAAGCCCAATGCTTTTATTGAAGTGTTTGAAAATTATGGAAAACGCTACATTTCTTAGTAATGATAACCAGGTAATGCTGATAAGTACCTTTCTCGTATAAGTAGTTTAGTCATAAATATAAGTTGTAATTTGAACTTATTATTTCATAATGCAGAGCCATTTGCTTGGAGTAGAAGATGACGACTTTGATTATCGGCATGTTTCTGAGTCTCCAACAAAACTTATTCTTAGTGTCATTAAGATTCTTTCGGGTATCTAATCTTTATTCAAATATACATACACACATATATACTTTTTTAAATTTGTGATGTAATAAATTTATTTTGCTTATGATTGGTCTTAAGCTAGTATATCTGCCATTGGTTTCCAGGTGTTTCTCTGTTAAAAAAATCTTCATTCAGTCCTGAAATCAGGAATGGAAGCAGTATTTCCAATGGGACTGTTCAGGCTGTTGACAAAGGTATCTGGCATAGGCAACTTTAATTAGTAATTAATATATAAATTTTGGTTACATAAACCAACATACCATTTTTTTTTATCACTATAAAGCCATTTAGGACCTCCTAAACACTTTTTATTGATACTTTATTATTTCTTAAGGATCTGGTGTAATTAGTTACAACAAAAAATAATTTTATCAGTGAGCCATTTGTGTAATTTGTACTACAAATTGTCACATTATTTGGATATAATATTTCAATAATGAATACAACCTCTTAAGTCAAAGATATGTCAGTGTAACACTGAAGTTTCCGTAATAACGTCAGTTATTTGTAAAAGGGCACCTGACCTGACCTGACCAGTACCATAAATAGTCAGTTTTGACCTATTACCTGACCTGCTCATTTTCCATCTCTAGTTTTTGTCTTCAGTATTTGATTGAGTTTTTCTATTCAGCAGTTGACAGCAATGAGGTCTTATGTATCAGTTCTTCAATAGAGAATTGCAGTATGGACCGGGTCTCTTCCCAGAAGACTTCTGATGTATCTCAAAAAAACCGATCTTCATTTCAAAATCAACCGGGTTCCTCAAAATCTGATCCTATATCTGGGTTCAATAGTAGTTTGATAAAAACAAAACCAAAATTTTCAACTTTTAAATCAAGCAGTGGTACTTCTGGTGGTTCATTAATAAACGTTGGTAAAAAGGCTGGAACTAGTCAACTTACTAAGTTTAACTTTGAGGATAGTCAAGATCCTTTTGGCTGTGAGGACCCATTTGCATTTGGTGAAGAAGAAGAAGAACTGACAAAGTGGGACATGTTGTCTGGGAAAAACATGCCTCCAAGTCAAAAAACCAGTTCAGCGGTTGAGGAAGATGGAGACCAAGGATCACAGTTTGACTTAATGATGTTGAGTCAACAAGATTCAACCAATGTTGAACCCCATGATTCTCCTCAAGCTTCCTGTTCACATGTCAATGATGATGAAAAATTTGATCTTTTGGCCGATTGTCTTCTCGCAGCAGTGAAGGTAACAATAACAACAACAACCTTACCCAGTATATTCCCACTTTTCAGTAGGGTCTGGGGGAAGGATAGATACAACCCTTACCCCTGTCCCAATTGGGACAGAGAGGCTGCTCCGAAAGAGTCCTCGGCTCAAAGTTATCGTTTGAAGTTGATCATCCCAATGATTTTAACGTTATTTTCACAAAATAATTAAAATAACGTTAAAATTAGTGCAATTTTACTTTTGCCCATTTAGGGCCCACACATATATACATTATATGCGTGAACCGCAAATAGGGCGTAGTGAAGGTAACACTTTGACAATAATTATTTGAGATTCTGAGTTAAATCACACATAGAGTTAATGGTATTTCATAACTAAAATCTGAGAGTGGTCAATTGTTTGAACTGAACAAAAATCCTCGTTACAGGTTTTGATGAACTTAACAAATGATAATCCTGTGGGGTGTCGACAAATTGCTGCATGTGGAGGTTTGGAGACATTATGTGGTTTGATAGTGGGTCATTATCCATTATTTAATTCACATTTACCCAATTTTGGTGATCAAAAAGACAAATCAATCCTTGAGGTTGATAATGATGACAATAAGCGCCTTAACGATCAAGAATTGGATTTTCTTGTGGCAATACTTGGTCTGCTGGTTAATTTGGTCGAGAAGGACGGGCATAACAGGTCATTTTCCCCCCCTTATCAGTTACCATGAGTTATTCAATTTTTTACTATTACACATAATTAAACTAGGTATGGATTCTTTAACTTTTTGCTGGATTGTCTTTTTTATTACAGATAAAGTTGGATCAATATAGTAGAGAAATGATTGTAATATAAAATTATTTTCATTTTCTGCAGATCACGTCTTGCAGCTACCAGTATATCAATACCTAACAGAGGTGGTTTGGATTATGAAACTACAGAAGTAATTCCTCTACTCTGTTCTATATTTCTGGCAAATCAAGGGGCTGGTGAGGCAGCTGAAGAAGAAAGACAACTGGCTTGGGTGAGTAAACTCTTGTGTGTGCTTGACCCTAAAGTGATTGATAGAAATCGTTGATTTTCAGCTAAATTACAAAATGTCCTTGTGTTGAAGAAAATCTGTGTTTGGCATACAACCTATAGGCGTTTTTTTTTTGGAATAATCAGCTGTCAATTAAAAGAATTCTTGTTTGGATAGGACAAAGCTTTCACTTTGTTTTGGACGAAAGATTTAAAGAAAAAGGCTATTGAATGAAGCTAATAATTTCCACAAGCGCACCCGAAATATTTTCCAAAATAGAACCTTGCCCCTATTTCAGACCCTTCATCCCACAGGAAATGCGACATGTTACTCAGATGAAAGTTGTTAATTTTTTAGCCAAATGACTAAGATGACCTTGAACTAAAGCAATTACAGTGAATAAAGATGTATTACATCTACTTGAGATTTTCTTAAAAGGAGTTACTTAACGTCTCTCCATCTCACAATAATTGCAATATTTGACCTTGATAGATATTGTCAATTTATCTAAATGACCAAAATGCTCTTCTTGAATCAAAGTAAATGGTGACAATGAAGGCATGAATTTCTTAGTTAGAATTGACATGTTTTTAGCTAAATGACCATGTTACTGTTGTGCTGTGTGTGCAGAACAATGAGGATCTTGTTTTGGAAGGGGAGAAAGAGGCAGAAAAAACAATTGTCGAAGCGTATTCAGCCCTTCTTCTTGCATTTCTATCTACTGAAAGGTTAGTTGACTTAGTAGTTTCACAATACTGGTTGACTTTTGATCTAATGGAGCACATGCTCTTTGACTTTTGACAGTAAAAGCATACGCAATGCCATTGCTGAATGTCTTCCAAACCGCAAGGTTTCTGTTCTTGTGCCCGTCCTGGAGAGATTTGTGGTATGCAGCCATTTTACCCTTTTAACACTTGTTTCAAATTCAAAACCAAAAAAACACATTTTTTTAAATATACAAAGTACCCTTTTGCTAGGACTTTCACATGTCGTTGAACATGATCTCAGAGGAGACTCATTCAATGGTGCTTGAGGTAATTGAATCATGTAGGATGCATTGAAAGTGAAGAAGTAATGGAATGATGGTATGAAAAGTGGAAAGATTGGTGTTCATTGATGAACATCTTGTACAGCTTCAACCTCCTCTTCAAAGAGGGCAAGATAGGATCATGTTGTAGTTTTATTAACCACATTGACCACCATTACATATTTTCCTCACTTATATTTCATATTTTCGGTCTAATATTCATTTTATGCCAGTTTTTAAATTTTTTTTCCTTTGTAAGATGTGTTTTCACCATCTCAGTGGCGTCTGATTGCTGTGATACATGGCTATGCACTTGTGCTTGTATGAGTCTGAGTTTAAGAGGAGTTTTAACAGTTTGTAGTGTTGTTCCATTTGCTGACATATGTAACACTATTTCATGTAAAGTAAGTTCTTTTAATAATCACCCTGACCTCTAGCATTAATGATGGAACTAAAAAAAAGGTCACAAGTAATGAAATTCTTTTTAGAATCTTACCTTTTTAGTTTTTTAGTCATGTTGACCAGCTTATCGAACAAGTAAGCCAAAATTATCAACTCCTACGATATCAAGAAATGTCATTGCAAACATCCTATTAAAAACATCATATCAAAACGCATACACAAAAACCCGTCTATATAAAGAAGATACAAACTACAATGGTTGTAAATTTAAACTACGAAGAAAAATTACACGACAAAACACCATATCAGAGACACATCAGATGTAGCAAGTTTTAATTTACAAAATGAAAATCGAATGATAAAACACATACAAGAACAACTCTCAAAGACTTAATATCAAAACATTAGAAAACTGAAGACATAATATCAAGAAAACTGACTGCAAATGCACACACAAAAAGAAATACAACGTTAATAAAAAAATCCAAACCAAAACATTAGATAAAATTAGCAAAACAATAAAGAAATAAAAAAAAATGATACTAAATGGTTACTAATTCATACGGATATAATCCAACAAAACAACATCTTGATCCATCTTGGCACCAACATATGTCAAAGGGTTCCTACCTTGCCGCCTTGCCTAAGCCGACAATCACTGATCCAACAAGCTCTATAAGCCGGCTGCCCTCCGGCCACCATACTAGCATAGCCTTTATAAGCCTTGTGAATTATGATTGTTTCTATTCACTTGTCTGTTATGGATAGCATCTCGAACAGAACTCTTAAATTTTAGATTCAGAAAATCTAATCCTTTTTGTGAAATCATGGGATCTCCTTTTGTCATTTTTATGTCAACATATAGAGTTTTTTTCAACACAACAGTTACAAAACCAATAACATTAAATTCCAATCAAATAAACGAAAAAACCACAAGTAAAGCCTTAAAACATGACAATAATTGACTAATCAAAATGCACGACGCCTTTCACATATCCATCAATAAACAAACACATTGTCCAAAGTAACACGATAATTGTAGATTGGATATCATTCATACATTATTCAAACGAGGTCAAAACACAAACCCTTCCATTATTAGGGGTATCCCACACCCATAGGATTGGATTAAGATCAACCATGCTTACGAAGAAAGGCGATTATTAGCGTGTTTATTTTATCCGGAAACTGTTCTTGAACGAAATGGCTTCCTTCAGGCACATGTTCTACCTCCAACTTGGATGCAAAGTGATGGATCATTCCACTTTTTATGACATCCTCAACCCCTGGAAACTTCAAGAAATAATCCTTCTCCGGGACGACAAATAACATCGGATTCTTGATTACAGGATCTTGTATGTCGTCGTACACTTCATCAATAGACCTATAACCACACCATTCACAAGAAACTAAATTCATTAAATTATATTTGTTCAAGTATGTTAATAGTACTTTTATGCCCAAATTGCATGAGTTTTTATCTATATTTCCGTAATCATATATATTATATAATAATGTTTTTAAAGAAGTATGATTTGAAAAATCATATAATTTTATAAGGGTTTGATTTTTATTTTTTATTTTTTATAAAGTTTAAAGACTCTTACGCTCTGTTTTCGAGTTTATTAAAAGAAAGAAAAGAAAAGAAAGGAAATGGAAGGGAATAAGAAAAATTTTGTGTTCCTAAGTTTCAATTAACAAGGGAAAAGAAAAGAAAATAACACATGTCGTGTTTCCGAGTTTTATTTAAGCAGAGAAAGGAAGTGAAGTATAAGGAAAACTAGGCCAAATTACCTAATTTTCTTTCCTTCCGATTTAGAAGGAAATGGAATGAAAGAACTCAATTCTTTTGTTTTCCTACGCTCTTGTTTCTTTTCCAAACTTTTCCACTATTTTCCTTTTTGTTTTCTCTTTTAATAACCGCGGGACTGATCGTTAAAAAAATCATGTCTTGTTCATTGGTGGTTCACCGGTCTATGTATCCACAACCAACAGCCCATGATCAGGGCATGTAAAGAGTACTTGACTGGACCGGTTGTAAGCCTTGTTCTTGGTCTGACCGGTCCAACTAGCGAGTCTGGTTGGGTTTTTAGAAGACATTTTACCTGTAGGGAACTTTGAGGGGGTTAAGAAAACCGGATTTCTCGTACAGAGATCCGTAGACGGAAATGTCCTCCTCGGTGAGCCATGAAGGTAAAGGGGTAGATGAATCAACCAAATCCATAATCTCCTGGTTTTCACCGGCAATTGGAATTTCATTTCTTGAAAACAAGATGTATATGTTTCGTACAACAGTTTTCGCATCAAAACGCCCAAAATCAGCTTCAGCTCTTCTAGGTTCCTACCAACAAATTGTTAACTTGTAAATTATATATATGATGCTTGCAGCGTGAATGAGAATCAAAAATTAACATATCGTACCCTCCATCGATTGATATAGAACCCTTCCGGCAACAACGAGAGGAACGTCGGAGGTACGAACGGCGTATGTGGTATTCCAAGTGATATCACTCCGGTTACCCTCGTCGGGTACCGGATCGTGAACAAAAAAGTAGGTCTAACCCCTGCGTCTTTCGTGACAATGAAGATCTACAAAAATGATTTCGTGACAGTCAAGTCAAGGATATTAGATGTAATTTCGTTGTTTATGATGAAACGAACGATTCTGTAATTACTTATAGCACGTACCTTATCAATGCCGAGGGAGTCAATGATAGCGAGAAGATCTTCGGAGATGTCGGAGAATCCAAATTTCTCAGTCACCGGAGGTGGATCTGAGAGCCCGTAGCCTCGACAATCCAAGGAGATAGCTCGGAAACCGGCATCTGCGACGGCAATCATCTGGTGGCGCCAACTATACCATATTTCCGGGAAACCATGCACGAAAACCACCACCGGTGAGGACTCGTTGCCGACCTCAGCTAAGTGAATCTTCACGCCGTTGACCTCCACAAATTTGTGTACGACTCGATCCATTGCTGCTTGAATGTATTTCTCAGTTAAGTGAAATTCAAATCAATGGTTATTTAATTTATTTATACACAAAATGGGGAAGTGAATAGAAACTTTAAACAGGTACCTAACTTTTTTATTTTTATTTTTAACTAGGAATTAGGACCCCGCGCGTTGCGGCGGGGTCTGATATACTGACGTAAAAAAAACCAACAGAACATGAGGTTAAAATCGTGTACAATAAAATGCACGAAAATACCCTATACAAGATCTATAACGTAAGCTTTGAAATTAAGGGTTGAAGATTAAGAACTTATTTAATAGTAAAGAAAGAATGTGATTATAGAACACTTAAAAAAAGGCCATGCGTAAATGTAAAATTTATAAATGATACAAATATTATAAAATTATTAAATGTAAATCTTATATATATATGTAGTATATATAATTCTCATGGTTTATAAAATTATTAAATCTAAATCGTTTGTGAACTAATTACGATAAAAATGATATAAACGATACAAATATTCGATAACGTAAGGATGCGTTATAGACATGTAAACAACGCGCAAAATTTCTGTGACCGTTTGGGTTAGAAATTTATATAAACGTTCATGAGGCCATTGCGATCAAATTAATATAATTATGACATTTATCAGATAACCTAATGACGCGTTAAAATCATGTAAACATTAAAAATATGTGAGTAAAGTGAGAGCGCCTTAAAAATAAGAGTTCAAAGTTCAGGGGTATAAACGAAAATTTCAAATTAATTGAAAAGTATTAAAATCTATCTTTTGATCTTTAGACGCGGTAGTGAATAGTGATTATGTGAGGGTTTGTATCCTGTCAAAACCCGATATAAGAGAGAAAACCCTTAAACCCTATCTGGACAATTGATTTGGACTTTTGAAAATAAAATATGTGGTACACATTAAAGTTGAATAAAAAATTAGATTTTGGATAAACAAATCAGTTTTAATGTGGGTTAATGTAGACCACATGTTTATTTTCAAGATTCCAAATCAACGACCCAGATAGGGTTTAAGGGTTTTTTCTCTAAGATCGAGTTTTCACACGATACAAACTCTATATATATGTATGTATGTATGTATGTGTGTGTGTGAGATGTTGGGACCCACCGTTTGTGTGATGTGTGTGCGTGTGTGTGTGTGATATGTGTGTGTGTGAAAAAGTGGTTTGTGTGTGTGTGATGTGTGTGTGATGTGTGTGTGTAGACACATGCATTACAAAGTTGTATCATATGCATCAAAACATATACATAAAGGAATAGTGACTTTAACACACAAAACCACTTTTGGTTTTTAATATACTTAATAATTACATACATTATATATGATTTGTATAAGTTTATATTAGACGGATAGTCTCTTCTAACGCTAACTAATTCTATAATAATTGTTCTTGTATACGTCTTATACAAAATGTACAAGAGTCCAATCATTAATACTAAAAATTTGTTAAACAATGATTGCTGAATTCTTGATGTACCTACCCCCCAACTACATATATCATACGTATCATCTACTTACTTTAATTAAAGAGAAAATACTAGATTATGTGTAGTGATACGTATCATCTCTCTAAAATAATCATTCATCTAACTAAAATAACTATTCTTCTCTCAAAAAACCCATTTTACAAATTACGAGATCATCATCATCTGATTCGAACGAAAGAACACTCATGTTTTTTACGCACCGTTCAAGCAACAGTAACATCCATTGTGACTAATATCGATGAAAACTGTACGCAAGTGTTACGACGAAAAACAATATGTGGCAACCAATATTTAACCGGTAGGAACTGTACAGTATATCTGTGTACGTATCATATATGTAAAGTCTCATATGTGAATGCAATGCTAAACAATTCAGAAACAGTGTGAAAAATCAAATATATCTCAAAGTTGGAAGACAAAAGTATACTACACATAGTGAACACAATACTAATTTACTGATGATGTGAATCTAACAACTGACAACACGAACGGATATCAGATCATGTATTCTTAGGTATAAACGTACGTGAGGATATCAAATTCAAAACAATGTCGGATAGCATTCACGAATATTAGGCCGACAGTGTATTTGTAAGTGTGACTAGTGGCGGATCTTGGTCCACTTGAGAGGTGAGGCGAAAATTTTTTAAACGCAGAATACATGTTAATTTTTTGAAGCGAGGGGGAGAAACCCCTAATTTTAACTAAAAATAGCATTTCGGCCGCAAAAATTAACATTACGGACGGAAAAGAGGGGGCGCCCCCCCCGGCCCCAAAGAAGCTTTGCCCATGAGTGTGACGATTCGCACGAATATATATATATGGGTTTAACGTTCTTAATGGTATCTCATAATTAGAAAACAAAATCGGAAAGTAAAATCGCCGTCGTGTTCGTGTGGGTGACGAGCTATATATTCAACAAATCCATTAAATAACAAAGGGTAGGGTGAGGGTCGATATTAACCTAATTCGATTCTAGGTGTTTAAAACTTAATATTTTTCATAATTTAAGCATAAGTTTTACTAAAATACCTTAATATTACCAAGTGTTTATTATAATAAAAGTTGATAAGAATAATTTGAAAGATGATATCAATAACAAAAAGGAGTTTACAACTTACATCATCTTTTCATAAAAGCTATGCATAAAGCTTATGCATGAGTCAAGACTTAACATAATTTCTAAAACATCTATCACCTTAAGTTATTTTGACTAATGGTTTAACACACAAAATTGATTTCAATCATGAATTCATGGCTAAGACTAAGCAAATCATCAAATAGGTGTGATAATTCCATAAATTTAAGCAACTCACTTAGAAAATTTCAATACACATACGCAACACAAAAAGGAAAAAGAAAACAATAAAAAGTTCGAAAAACCAAGCGTAAACAATCCAATACACAAATGTAGATGTAACGATAAAAATAATGTTAACAACTGAAAAACCTAAAACTGAAATTAAAAAAAAAATCAAATAAGTAAACAAAAGCCAAATAAACATTAAACAAAAAAAAAGTTAGAAAAACAAATTTTTAGCAAAATAAAACTATCTAAGGTTTGTTACCAATTTACAAGAAACCTAACTTAATTATCCATAAGATTTGTTTTCTAATATTAATATACATATATATATATATAATTGCATTGTACTCTGTAACAATAACCAAATATGAATAGGAACATGAATAGTAAAGTGCAGTTTCTAAACGCAATGTGCAATTTTTTATGCATGAAATATGAGTTTTTAGCAAAATAGTTTCAGTAAATATAACCTTTAGTTGCATAACTATGTACTAAAGATTATTTGTTTTTGCGTTTTCATGGACTCCCATGAGGGTTTGTACGTCTCTTGGCTAGGTTCGAATCTCAGCCCCTTTCCTTTTTATTTTTTCTTTTAGAGCTCTCTAGTCCATAATGGGCTGCCTACTTCCTCATGTAGTCATGTCTATTTTGAAGAGTCCAGTTAATCAAAATACACTATATAAAAAAAATTGTGAACGCCACCATTAGACGTCCCACCGGTCGGTCCCATGTTATGTAAATAGTAGTGTTGTCTACATGTAATGTATAATTTTTATGCATAAAATCTGAGTTTTTAGTAAATTAGTTTATTTATGTATGACGATTGGTTTAGTGGTTTGCATGGGCCCTTACAAGGCTTTGCACTTCTCACGTCTAGGTTCAAATCCTACTTTTTTTTTTTTCCTTTTGCAGCTCTCTAACCCAGGTTTGAATTCTAGAATTTTTTTTTTTGTAAATCTCTAGCTCCGGCTTTAATCGCAGTCTACCTTTTCTTTTCTTTTTTTTTTCTTTTGCATTTGATTTTTTAGCAATGTTTTTAAAACCGGACCGGACGTCGAACCGGTCTCTTAACTGGTCAGCGGTCGGACCGGATTTAAAAACCGGATGACGTTTTAAATATTTTATAAATATATATAATATATATTTAGTATAAGGTTTGGCTAAAAAGTCTTAAAACCATGAGAAGTGTGAGAAATAATCTTGTCCATACACGTGTATTTTCAAAGGTTTAATAGATATGAGTATTTACGTAATTTGCTCTGATAATTGTTAGCGGTTATTTTGGAAACATACCATGTTTGTCGCTCAACATTTTTTAAAAATCCAAATCAATTATCGATTACAAAAAGAAATCACAGATTGTAATTGATTTTATGATTCTAATTTCATCTGCGAATGATCATTTAGATTTTTTTGGGATAACGACGTGATGAAATCGAACACAGAAGAGACGCAAGGTTATAGTGTTTTTAATATTATGTTATTTGGCGTTATCAGTTAGCTTCATATTGTCTTTATGGTTTTTATATTAGCATTGTATATTGTGTTTTGGCGTTTTCAGATTCTATGGTGTTTTTCATATTGTATAGTGTTTTTCATATTGTATGGTATTTTTCAGATTTTATGGTGTTTTTCATATTGTATAGTGTTTTTCAGATTTTATGGTGTTTTTCATATTGTATGGTGTTATTTCGTATGTTGTTTGATATTTCGTTTAAATGACGCTCTGTTTTTTGATATTATGGTGTTTTTCAAATTTTATGATGTTTTCAGACTGTATTGTGTTTTTTGGATTGTATGGTGTTTTTGAATCCAAGTATTACAAGTTATTTTGAATCCAAAAGCCCTAATCACCATTGCATTTTAAAATTTTATGGTGTTTTTTTAAATAATGCTATGTTTCTTGATTTTATACAGGTTATATACGTAGTTTAGAATTTACGGTGTTTTTCAGATTAAAACACCATAACAAAGGTTCAACACCATATATCGAGACATATCAATAAGAAAATACATTATAATACCAATTTATATCCACCACAAAGCTAGGTTAAATGCGTTTTTTACGGGATTGAGAGAAATTGGGGAGGTTAGTTTTAATTCAAAAAACACTAAATTACTATTATGCTCATCCCACGACTTTCAAACGCCATATTATTTACATAATTGCCACCGCGCGATCTTGACCGTAAAACACCACAAATCAAGGGACAAGATTGCTTCTCACGCTTCTCATGGTTTTTAGCCTTCTTAAAATATCTCTCCCCTATATATTTATAATATATATATAAATACACATTTATAATATATATAATGACGTTTTTATCTTTAATTTTTATAATAATGTTGAAACTTACTTTAAATTTTTATCTTTAATTTTTTTATAATAATGTTGTAATATATTCATTTTTTGTTGTAACTAAGCTCATCAGACAACGTTACTGGTACGTTCAAAAAGTTTCAATTGTTTGACCGCTTCAAGTTTGACTTAATGAACAGAAAAGTCATTGCTTTTCTTTATTTTTCTTAATTATATAAATATACCCTTGTCTCTTTCTTAAAAGCTGGCATCTCTCTCTCTCATTACACATTTCAACCGGCGCTCTCTCTCTCAACCATTAAAACCCTAACTGCGCACCACTCCCAGCCGCACCACTCGTCTCGTCCATCGGATCTGAGCTAGCTCTTTTCGCTGGCCACCGATTCAACCGGCCGGTTCTCTTCAAAACGGTTCTCAACACTAAACCGGACCGTTTAAGGTGGGGAATCCCGGTCCGGGTTTGAAAACATTGTTTTTTAGGACTTGTACCACATGTTTTTGTCTCCGTTTAAGGTTTCTAAAAAACGGTTCGCCTCAACACAAGTCGTTATTAAACGACCAGACACCTATGACATCACTTGGGTTATGTAATCTAGTACCTTAACAACTATTCATGTCAAACACTATTGGTGTCACATTCTTAAAAATAGTTAAAGCGGCAATGTAATTTTTCAAAATTAAGAATTATAAACGTAAAATCAAAATATTATAGGGACAAATGGTGTAATAAACTCAATATTTTATTTAATTTATATCTCTTTTTTGATTGTTTATACAAAATGTCAAGACTGTCATACAAACATAATATAAGAGAATTCAATATGCGCCACTTTAAATTTTTAGTCAGACCCCCACACAATCGATCACTTGCTGAATTTGACAAATCAAGAAAACCTTTTAAAATTATTTAAAAATGATTTTAACTTTTATTTTAAATAAAAATAAAAAGTAAAACAATTTTAATAATCTGAATTATTATGCATTAGCTAATAATATCAATATGATTAATAGTAATCAAACTTCTACTTTTGTTTCTAAAGAAAAATTTTAATAGCATAGTAATTATAAAAGTTTATAGAATATCGAATTATAAATTGAAAAATATTAGAAAACAAGATCTTGTGAAGTAGGTATGAGTTCAGAACAGACATGGTACTCATAGGGGCCGGTGAATCCACTTGACGCATATGGAGACGTGGGGCATTTGGGTTTTTTCATTTTATTATTATTTTATAAATTACATAAACACTCTTTTTAATTATCAAATTCAAAAGATCATTTATGATTTTTTATGTGACATGAGAATAATGCTTGTTTTATAAGATTTAACGTAATTATCAAGAGGTATAAGTGCTGCAAGCCTTAAACCCAAATTTATACAAAATTAAACTAATGATTCTAACTTTTGAAAGTTAGATTTTAATTATGTGACCAAATGTTTTCTTGAATAATAATACCCCTTGACTTATCTGATAAGAGTTTTTACGTTTGAGTCCCGTGTAGGGCTAGACCACCACATGACTTGTGTAATTAAGTCTTAGAAATATAAACCTAAAATACACCTATAAAAGAATTAACATAGAGAACATTAAATTTGAGAAGTAATTAGTTATGGTTTAACATAAGTTTCATTTACAGCTAAAAATATGCATGAGGTTAATGGGAAGAGTCGTGGTAAGCATACCTTCTTGAAAACTCAAAATATTAGATTTAAAGGTTGATGATATTATTGGCGAGATTTACCAATTAGCAATGATGTGCACTAGAAAAGATATTCTAAAATGAAAAGTTACATTAAAGCTATTATTGATACTTTTGTGATCTAATTGTATGTTTTTGTGACCGTTGTTTTCATTAGTCGGTTTCAATCTCATCTTTTGTGGTAACAGCATGTTAGTGTCAGCCGATATGATAAAAGATATTATTATTATTATTATTATTATTATTATTAAATTAACAAAAAGTATTATAGAGAAATCAAATTATATATACCATAATAGAATAAACTCAAAACTTTAATAATTTTAACATTTTACAAAGTTGAAGGGTGAGTCTTGACTCGATTATAAACACTGAAATATAGACAAAAAACAATTATAAAATAGTATCGGTGTTTTTTAGTTGATGTTGATCTCATTATTCATAGCACTAGCATACTACCATCTGTTCATATAATTCATGATTATTATTATTTTTTATCTAACAAAAAAAGTAGTGACAAAAAATCAAAATACATATACTAGAACAAATTAATTCTAAATTTTAAAAATTTAAAGAGTTAAAGTAACATTACAAAAAGTTTTGAGTGAAACGTGCTTAAATTCAGTAGTAAATTACCACTCATACACAGAGGTGTTCATGATCCGATTCTAAACCGTGAAACCGTCCAAATTGGTTATCAGTTCGGTTTTACGGTTGGTTTTTTTTAAACATTTGGTTAGTTGGTATCAAAAGTTTAAAGCCGTAATAAATGGTTTGGTTTAACGTTTTTTTTTTTTTTTTTATCAAAAACCAGTTGTAAAAAACCGACCCGGATTGTATGTGTACTCACGCGTATATATAAATATAAATATACATATACATATATACATGTCTATGTATATGTGCATATAGATTGATTTATGATTTATTCGCTATTTGAAAAAAATACATTTAGTTATTGACCTTGAACCCGAATGAACCAAGCATAAGATTGAGTCCAGAAATATGACTCGGTTAGTTTTTTTTTTTTTTTTTGAACGGCTTGGTACAACGACACCTAAGACGGTATTTCAACCGTCCCCTCGGATTTGACGCTCTACGGCGTATGTCCGAGCCCACCCCAGGAGGAACCCCACAACTGGGTAAACCCCCTGACCTTACTTCAACAAATATACCTCAGCCCGGATTCGAATCCAAGACCTCCCATAGGAAAGTCAAGGGGTAACCATTAGGCTAGAAGCCCTTGGTTTATGACTCGGTTAGTTATTGACCCTAAACCCGAGCCTGAGCTTTACATATCGAGATCGAGCTGGCTCGTGAGCTTAAACGAGTTTTTTAGTTATATAATTTTTATTTATTCTATAAAGTGTACATTATAAATTAATTATTATTATATAGAAAGTATAATTATAAATATATATTAAATTAGTAATTAAAATAAATAAATTAAATAATTAAAAAATAAGCAAGCTAAGCTCGAGCATAAACATTTTTAAACGATCCGAGCTTGAGCAGTGAAAATAAAACTCTTAACAAACCGAGCTTGAGACCAAATTCAACTCGTTTACACCCCTACCAACCTTCAGCAAGCCAAAATTTCTCCTAGAAAACTTTAGTTGTTCATTCAGTAAAAGAACACTACCATGCAGCCAACGTTGGTCACCAATGGAGTCTTCTAATTGTTGGAAGTAAACATGATTAAGGTTTCAAAAGACAAATGCAAATGTGTGTAAATAGAAGGTTATTAGTTGTAAATAGAAGTTAGTTAAACAGTTATTTAGCTACCATTATAACTGTCATTGTAACTGCCATTTGAAGGCTATAAATAGCCTTGGTCTGTAAACATTTGATGTAGTCGTGTATATATGCAATTCTCTGTTTTTCCTACAAACACACATATTTTGTTTTGTCGTGAAGAACACCAAGACTAATAACAGAATATAAAAGTCACAAAACAAGTAATACATCAACATTTAGGATGATGAGATCTTGGGAGGTCTACCAACACGTTTTAGGGACCTCAGGCAACACACAAACGTGTCATTCAGACCCTAATTATTTATTCAGACTAAACAAACAAATGCACGCGCTCTAATGTTTGTTATGATTAAGAAAATTGAGCACAAGCTGATTAACCTGATCTGGGAACTGTTCATGAACGAAATGACAACCATGAGGCAAGTATATGATTTCAAGATTTGGCACATATTTCTTCACCTCCCCACTCCTCACGTATTCCTCCATTCCTGGGAACTTGAACACATAATCTTCTTCACCCATGATCAACAGTGCAGGAGCTTTGATTTTCAGGTCATTTGGATCTTGTTGTGGAGATCCAATTGTCTCTCCAAATGACCTATAAGGAACTTTGAGTGGAGTTTGAAATCCAGATTTCTGATACAATTCACCATATACAGCAAGGTCATCCTCTGTGAACCAAGAGGGGAGAGGAGTTGTTGGGTCAACTAAATCCATAATCTCTTGGTTTTCATTGGCCATTGGGATTTCACTTTTAGAGAACAAAATGTAAATGTTTCTCACCACAGACTTGGCATCAAAACGCCCAAAATCAGCTTCGGCTCTTCCTGGTTCCTGATGATAATTTCAGTTATCTTGTTAACAACATGTGTATCTATGCACATATATTACAAAATAAAAACGATTACCTGCCATCTTCGAATGTAGAAACCTTCAGGGAGCGCCAGATGAGTCTTGTGAAAACCAGGGCGCATAAATGGCACCCCAAGTGTTATAATTCCTGCGACTTTTTCTGGGTGAAAGAGTGCAAATGTGTAAGCAACCATTGCTCCAAAATCTTTACCAATCACAAACACCTGAAAAACTCCAAACAACATGATCAAAGTGGTCAGATGTTCTGTACAAGTACGAGTCTTTTATTAAGAGAAAGACACAATGTATACACAAAACAGCAAGAGCAACTAATAATTTATTACTGAACCAAGAATATCATCACATTAATAATCTAAAACAACTTGGCAAACCTTCAAACTCTCCCTGGTTCATTTTTTATATTTGACTCGTCTGAAATAAAAGACAATTGAGATCATTTAAAGCATAGAGACATTGTGTGTTTCTATTTTTTGTCAAGGTTGTAGGTAATTATATATTATTATGACACCATTAAATTAACTAACTTTTAGACAAATATTGACCCTTTAAAGTCATCAGGATTTAATCTCAACCATTCAAATTACCTAAAAACCTTCTAGAAGGAGCAGTTGGAAGCAGTTCTATTGTCTCTCTCCTCTGATCGTGCAGTTTTCCCCCATGTTCCTGATCTCACGCATTGGAGCGTCTTCCCTTGATGCTATATATGACACAAGTTTGCCCTGCTAATCATGCGTACAAAATCACTCTATTTCCTCATTTCTAACCACCACACCAAACCCACTGTCATCATCTTCCCGCAGCACCACCAACACACTCACAAATCATCAATCGCACCATGCATCAACATCTCCGCCTCTTTTCTCACTTCTGCCAGACATCGTTTCGGTGGAACCAATGAAATCCCGACGCGCATCCTAAAAGCGATGACAAAACCCTTCCAATCACTGCAATGTTGATCGGAGATTCGTATCACAATCGCCGGTAATATTGGTCGGAGATTCCTATCATAATCGTTGGTTATTCTTACTTATGCTTGCTCTATCTCATCCCTTTTGCTTTTATTTTTCGTGCCCTAATGTGTTCGATACATAGATAATTTGTCAGCACCGTTCGATTAGGTCACAATGAAATCGTTGTGTTTATGTGATCTTGATTCCTAAATTTCAGTATTATGAAGTTTAGTTTGATAGAAATTGTTGTTGGAAAGCAGAATATTTTCTTTCTTTTTTTTTCTTGAAAACGTATTCTTTTTCTAGCATTTAGAGAAGTAGGGTTTTGCTTCATGGTTGCTTTTTGGGTGGCTTTTCTTGCAGGTGTATGAATGGGAAATAAGCAGTAATTGAAGGATTAAGAATTTACTGTTTGTAAATTGACGATAGCAATACTTTTTTTGAACCAATTTAGTATGACCATCATGTATATGTTTTTGTTTTTTTGTTTCTTTGTGTTTCTTATGTTTACGACCGATTGAGATGTGTGGAAAACATAATAAATTATGACCACAGGCTCATGACCACTAAAACCCTAATAATCGGTCATAAGTTGATTTATGTTTAGTGTGTTGTGCAACTTGACTATATGTTTTACGTATTTATTGGTGTTTTTTGACAATTGGTTGTGTTTTGTATCCAAAGTATGAACTTGGTGTGAGATATTAACACATTGGAAACCTTATCGTTTTACCTCTTTGTTGCACGCCTTGAATGTTTGTGTATCTTTGTTGTTACATGTTTACATATGGATTGTGGAGTATTCTATTGCTTAATGATGCATTACATTGTGCGTTTATAATTTTGAATTTGATTTTTTTGTCATTGTAATTTTGCAGTGATGACAAGGATCTTATTGAGGAGGATTCACTGGAATTTGATGATGGATTTGGGAATATTATTGTTGTGGATAACTTGCCAATCATGACTAAAGAGAAGTTTCAGAAGCTCAAAGGCGTTTTCCAACAAATTAACAGTCAAATTGAAGTAATCAAACACAATGGTCTTTATATGTTTGTTGAAGAAGACACTGCCAATAACTTCATTGAATGCAAAACTACTCAGGTACATGCTTACCTCCACAATTCAAAAATTCAGCAATATCTTTCTTCCAATCGATAAATTAATTTCTTGTCATCTTTTTTGTTGAATTGTTGCCATGTTGGAGGAAGCTTAGCTTGCCAAAGAAAAGATTATGGATACAAGCTAGACAGAGCACACAATTTTCTGTCATGTTTGATGAAATTGAAAAATTCATGAGTCCCAAATGAGTGGGCTCCTCCTGAAATCAAGCCTTACACAACACGGGTGTGTATTTGATTAGCTTATTACTCTAGATACCTATTTTTTATGTCTCAATGTATTTTCTGAAAGTTGTCAATTTCTAATGATTTGCAATTACTTGTCATCAATAGTTATTGACTTATGGGTATTCCTTGTGTTGGTATGTTGAGTCCCTTTTTCATGTGAAATAATGTTTGTTTATATTGGAATTTATCCTGTTTTTTTTGCAATTTTGGACTTATTTTTGTGCAGTGGACTCCATTGTGGCAGTTGTGATTTCAACGCTAATCTGGTCACCGATTCTCTAAGCATCGTCTCTGTCACCTACACTACGGAAATACTATTGTGTCTTTATGACAGAGATAAATCCATGAACGTTTCATTAAATTAACATACCCAATCAAAGAAATACAGTATTATCATTATAACATTAAATGCTCAGCTTAATAGTAAAATACCCGGCCACCGGACGGGTATAAAGCTAGTTAGGTATTGTAGTAGTTAACTTCCTGGATAATCTCTCTTGTAATTGACTCTTAATCTAAAGTAATTACATGGTAAGCTCAAAATCTTGATCAGATAATTAATAAAAATGTGTATTTCTGGGATAATAAGTTTCAAACCATCAAGATGCTTAACTAAAACAACACAATGTTCTGTAAAACAGTGTGTCCGGCAATAGTTAAAACATACTGCAGTTAATTCGGTTACCACCAGATTTTGTAGGAAATAAGTTACTACAAATCACCCAGTTGCAATTGATCACACAGTTGCTTTTTTTTGTTCACTGCTGGATCAGTTACTAACAATTTGTTCCAAGCTGACTGCCCTAATAACTCGTGACTCGAAAGATTCACAAATCGAGTCACAAAAAAGAACAACTAGTTGTCTCTGGCAGCATCTCCTTCACCTATGTTGCTTTATTCACCATTGTTATCATCACCAGAAGTTATCAATTACTAGGATTCAAGTATTCAACCACCACTAATACGTAGATATAACCTCCAGCACCAAATAATTGTTAATATATTAGCAATAAGCACATAATTTGAGATCGAAATTTGGGAAAAAGAGTGACACTCAAAATAGGATATATCAATTTCGATGATTCTCCTATCTTCTCTGTAATCACACACATATATTACTTATTATTATTACCGGAACCCCAAAATCTATAGATATGCGTAGATGTACCTTGGAAATGACGAGAGACTCTAGGATGGAGGCAGTATCGTTAACCAGATCAACGAATGAGGCCTTCTCGGGTTGTGCGGGGATGTCGGATAGCCCGTATCCTCTGTAATCGGGAGCAATAACTCTGAAACCGGCGTTTGCGACGTCAATCATTTGATGGCGCCAAGTGTACCATATCTCCGGGAATCCGTGTAGAAAAATGACCGCCGGCGACGAATCGGATCCGATTTCAGCTACGTGGAGTTTTAATCCGTTGACTGTAACGTATGTATGCTTGATTTGCTCCATTATTTTCGCAGGGGGCGTCGGTGAGAGTGTTCAAGTTTTTCGTTTGTGGTTTTAATGGTGTAGACAACTAGACATGGAGTTGTCTCAACACGACCATGTGTACTCGGGGGTGGGTGGGGCGTGAGCATGGGTGGCCGAAGAGGGGTAAACCCGACCTTCGTTTCTGAACAATTTTTTAGGGGCACAAAACTTTTACGCACAAAACTTATACCTGTAGATTCATTCAAATAAACCAATAAGTTGCAGAGAACTAAAAAACATTTACAAACACTTAAATTTAAGGTGTACAAAAAGTTATTTTTTTCAAAGTACAGGAAGTTATTTTCATGACATTTAAATTAAATATGTTCATTGGTAACGATTTATTCTGTCTGGTCTAATCGGTTTTCAAATTTTTTCTCTATCCAAAAACCAAACCGAATTCAAAAAGTGGTTCGGTTCGGTTTCAATTAAAACCGAATAAGTAGATTAAAAGTCAAATAAACCGCTTAAAAGTCGAATAAACTTAACCAAATAAACTTAACCAAATAAACCGAACTCAATTGAATAAACCGATTAAAAAACTGAATAAACCGACATGAATAAACTGAATTCAACAAAATAACCAAATTCAATCGAATTCAATCCTATATATTATTAATAAGATAATATATTTAAATTTGAATTTGGTTTAATCTGTTAACAAAAAAACTAATTTATAAAAAAATTGAAACCGAAAACCGAAATTCGGATACGGTTACATACCGAACCGAATGCCGAATTCGAAATTTGGATACATTTAGGATAACCGAATTTGGTTATCTTAAAAACAGTTTCGGTTTAAAACTAGTTATTTAACCTATATGCTCTAACCGATAGAACCAGACCGTTTAACCGATGTAACCGGGGATTTTATACAACTTTTATAAATACAAAATAAAATTAAATGAAAAATAAATTAAGTAAAAATTAAATAAAAATCTAACATTGTGTTTTCTAATCTATTGGGTCAAACGGTCATTTAACAGATAATCTTTTTGAAAAATAATAATAATTGGGTTTCTAACTAGTCCAAATATCCTATTTTCCTTTAAAACTTTCAAAATAGGTTTTGCCCCCAAACTTGTAAACCGGTTTCTAACCGATGTGATGAAATTAGTTTCTAACTGGTTCGATTATTGAAACCAATATTTGTGTTCATGTCTAATTGTCTATATGTAACAATCACCTCCTTTCTATTTAATATAGGCATGGTAAAGACGTTACATAAGCAAGTATTCTCATCATCCACAAAGTCACATGTATATATGTAACTATCACCCCTCTCATCATTTACAACTCACTACTCCTCACAAGCACCCATGACGACCATCACGCATTAACCATCACACCAGGTGTGTAATAATGATAGGACATGACACCCTTGTCACCCGTGTGCTCACACTCTATTACACATATCTTATACATGAACTCTACTTTTTACGTCCTTTAGATCAAGATACAATAGCGCCTTTAACATGTTATAATTTGAATCACCCTATATTTTTACATTTGGCTATTTAATAACGAGCAAATCTATCTACCCTTACCTATTTTAATAAATAAAATTTTTAGAAACAAATGTTATTTTTAGAGCATCTTAAAATTAGTTTTTCTCATCTCTCTCCTATTAAGTAATTATATGTCATTTTTTAAGTTTAGTTTTTTCTTCTTCTTTCTTCTATTAAAAACTAATAGTTTTATTAGATTTGGTAAATAATATAATTACTTTACAAGTCATATTTTTTATATTATATAAAACTTCTAGAAAAAATAATATAATATGCTATTTTAAATTTATTTATTTAACATCTGTATTAAACATGTTTTCAAGTCTAGTAAAATAGAAATAGAAATTAGTTTAGACATATAGAGAGTAAAACTTTCTTTTCTACGATTCAATTATTTCATTTCACATAATTTACGATCTCCAACCCTATCTCGTTTATGTTCCAAAAATGTTAAAAATAAAAAAATTGGTGTAGCTTAGGCTAGTAAATTCATCTCTAACTGTATATGGTGTACCACGTGAGAGTTGAGGCAAGCATTAACACCTAAGAATTTATTTTATGTGAATTGTGATTGTCAAGTGGGTGATCGGAGCCAAACATATATATATATATATATATATATATATATATATATATATATATATATATATATATATATATATAGTTCTTTAAATGCAATGATTTGAGGTCGAACATATGTATGTAATACGTAAAATATGTTGTATATATTTTATTGAGATTTTTTTACTAATGATTTTGCATTTATTATCATAAAAAATCTTTTTTATTTTATAAATAATTTTTTTTTCAACTTTTCGCATGGGAGTTATAGCCATTAGCTAAATCGTTCTACATATATTCGTATGGCTGAACTATTTTATTATATTGCAATCTTTAATAACAATTACATATCTCAGATACCTCTTTAAAATAGCTAGTTTTTTTTTTTTCTTTTTAACAGAGCATAACTATCATTCTGTTTTTAAAATGTACTTATAAACTTGAACCCAGGTCATTTTAATAAGGACACCATTAGAGACTACTAAGCTAACAATATATATCATTTATAATAGGTAGGGCCGATTGGTAATGTCAAAATCATCAAGTCCTGAATTGTTAATATGTTTGAATGGTTAAAATGGTCTGAACCATTAAGTGTTGAATCGATTAAAACTTGTTTGGTTACACGTCTGAATAAAATACAAAAAAATACCCTCTTGTTTAGTTCAAAACCCTAGCTGCCCCACCCCCTCCCCCTGGTTGAGGTTTCAGTCGTAGTCCCTTCGCCTCCGTCGGTCGCCCCCATCTCCGCAGCCGTCGAACCATTGAGCAGTAGTGTGGTCGTCTGAACCATCAAACCATCGTCAATTTTGTACGTCGAGCGGTGGTGCTAACATCTGAACCATCAAACCATTGTCGATTTCAAGCATCGAGCGACACTACGGTCGTCTAAACCATTGAACCATTGTCGATTTCGAGCGTCGAGCAGCGGTGCGATGATTCCGAGCGGTCGCCGTGATTCCATCGAGCGGCGGTGCGGTAATTCCGTCAATTTCAGCCTCCCGATCGCAGTGGCGGAGCTTGACCGAAACTTCAGGGGGGCGAAATAATTTTTTTAGGGGGCGAAATAAAGGTTTTTAAAAAATTTTACACTACGTATCGGGAAATATACACTACTGCACGAAAAAACAGTGGGGCGGTCGCCCCCCGGTCTTAGCTAACCTTCGCCCATGCCCGATCGAGCCCCGCCCCAGCCCCAACACCTCATCCCTTCACGTCTGAATAGTTCAGACTTCCATTCAGATATTTGGTTCCATTTAGATGTGTTTTTTTTCACGAAACAAACGGTATGAAGCTGAAACATTCAGATTCAGATATATTCAAACACAGTCAAACAACCCTTAGTTGAGCAAACTCAAAGACCAGTTTGTATATGTCTTTAAATTAAAGAGAAAAAAAACAATTTTACAACTTTATCTTTTATACTTTAAGATTACTATCATCATCTCTAATATGTAGGATTAACCCCGTATTATATTTGTGTAAATGAGAAAGAAAAATTAGTGATAAGGAAATAATGTATATTTGATGTGTTATCAAATGTTATTGAAAATATTTAATTTTATAATTTAAAATACGTTATTACATAATATGAATCTGAAACAAATATTTCTTAGTATATCAATACGTAAAAAGTTTAAACACAACAACATGGCTTGTCGAAGTGATCGAAGTTGAAGTGTCTCTTGAATAGTACAACTTACATGTGTGTATCGAGGTTGAAGCGTCTTATTGAATCATGTTTGTGAACCAAGGTTGTCGAAGTGATCGAACGGTAAAGCTTCTGAATCATAAACTTAGCCAATCGATCTCAAACCATGTTTACTTCATACGTAAATATTTAATAGCCACTGCCCAATTGCATTTGTTCAAACTCCGTATTTGCTTTTTCCTCTAACATTGAATTCGACTCTTTTGTCAAACAAAAATGTTACAAAACTTGGTTTATTACTGGTGTTCTATGTACCTAGATCGGTTATTTTAATTTTTTTGAACTGCGATGATCCTACATACTACGTATGTTGTCTTAACAGGGTCCACCAGACAGAGGAAAGACGCGGCCACACCAGATGCTCGGGAACCTCCTGGAATAGGTAAACCCTCGCCCCCCATTGGTACAGAACACGATATTAAGCTCAAGATTTATTCTCTCACCTGAATGTCTTTTAAAAATGGAAGAATTACATATATCCCCCTCTTTTGAGGTCTAATTACATATAAACCCAACTAAAAATTATAATTACATATATACCCCACTAAAATTTTTTAATTACATATATACCCAACTAAAAATTTTTAGTTACATATATACCCAACTAAAAAATTCAAATTACATATATACTCAACTTTAATATCTTTACATATTGAATTCCAAACACAGATACGTAAACCCATTTGTTCATCGCCCGCACCATACGACTGCAGTGCCGTCGCACATCCTTCGTCGCCGGCCCCACCATTCATTCATTTTGATGGTTGTAAAGAAAAATACAAATACGGAAAATAACATGAAAAAAGTACAAAACAAACACAATTAAAAAAACAAAAAACACACGAAAATGAATGAAAAAACACTAAAAATGGAGAAAAAAACGTAAAATAAGGGCAGAATAGTAATTCCTTAAGTCATTTTTAATGAAAATTGGTATATTTGAAATTTTTAGCATTAAAGAAGGGGATATATGATTAAAAATTTGGATTGGATATATATGTAATAAATGAAATTTGTAGAAGGATATATGTAATTGCCCTTTTAAAAGTTGTCCTTGACAGAGCTTAAACCCATCACATCTTGATAACAAGATGAAACGTCAACCAGTAAACTAAATTCGCAGGACTATTGGACCGGTTTGTTTAAACGATATGAAATTTTTTACAACTTATATGAAACAGATACGCAACGAATTCCACTAATTCAATTTACGAAGAGATAAGATTACGGGATTAATATCTTGTGCGGTTATTAAAACATTAATTAAAACACCACACCAAACTCTAGCATGTGGCCCATTTTCCACAAACAACAAGAATTAAACAATTAATGCAATAAAAAAATCTTCTCTTTTGTACAAAACAGACATAAATCCCTCTGCTTTACTCGTTCAAACCCAACATAATTTTGGTTCCAAATAGTTCAAAAACACACACCAACACCAAAACACACACTCATTTCTCACTGTTTGCCGCCAACCATGTTCATCTACTACACCCTCCTACTATTCACCTTCTCAACAATGCAAAATCCATGAACACAAAACCATGAATCCTTCAAAAAGATCATGTCTTCAGATAATAAAGCAATGGGGAACAAGAAGAAGTCTTTCTTTGCTGTTCTGTCTGTTCTTCTGTTCTTGTTAATCTCTTTCAATGGAGCTTCTATCTTCTCCATTAGAATACCTTTCCCGGAAAATGTCGCCGGAGATTCAAGAAACTTGGTTTCTGTGTCATCTTCGTTGTCAAATTTGATGTATGCAGTTGGAGAAGATAACCCATCTGTAATTTCGAATGTCCACTTGCAAAACTTGCAAATACATGAAAATATCACAGCCGGAGACGGAGATTCTATTAGATTCATTTCTGTACCTGAAAGCATGAAAGAAGCAGGCCCGACTGTGATTTCATATACTCCTTTGCCCCCTTTGCGTAAATCCCACAGTTTACCTCTTGAATCAAAAGATCTCCAGGTGAAAAATAAGAATTTCTTGAAGGAGTTGACTTTAATTGAAGAATCCAACCGGCTCCGGCGAGGGGATTTCAGGGCAAAAGTGAAGGAATTTTTCAGCAAGAATGAATCTTCGTGTAAAGTTCGTTTCTTTATGACATGGATTTCATCATTGAACTCCTTTAGTGAAAAAGAATTTCACTCGATTGAAACATTATTCAACACACACCCAAAGGGGTGTCTGCTAATTGTTTCGAACTCCATGGATTCAAATCAAGGAAGACAGATCTTAAAACCATTTTTAGAAAAAGGGTTTCGATTAACCGCGATTTCACCCGATTTAAAGTATCTGTTCAAGAACACAATGGCAGAATATTGGTTTATGAAACTAACTAATGGTGATCTTGACGTCGGTTATGTCCCATTAGGCCAAAATTTGTCTAATTTGATTCGGCTTTGTTTGTTGTACAAATTCGGTGGTGTTTATCTGGACACCGATGTTCTGGTGTTAAAAAACTTCTCCAAGCTGAAGAACTCAATCGGGGCACAAACAATTGATTTAGATTCAAAGAAGTGGAGCCGGTTGAATAATGCAGTTATGGTGTTCGACAAAATGCACCCATTAGTTTACAAGTTCATTGAAGAGTTCTCATTAACTTTCGATGGTAACAAATGGGGTCATAATGGTCCATATTTGGTTTCACGTGTAGTTTCAAGGCTTCAAGACAGGCCAGGTTATAACTTCACTATTCTACCTCCAATAGCGTTTTATCCTGTGAACTGGAATCGGGTCCGGAACCTGTTTCGTGGGGCGAAAAACGAGGCCGATGCAAAGTGGTTAAGGGGTAAATTCAAGCAGATTGGAAGCCAGAGTTATGCTGTTCATCTTTGGAACAAGCAGAGTCGAAAGCTTCATGTTGAAAAAGGAAGCATTGTGGGAAAGATTTTATCAAACCGTTGTGTTTTTTGCAATGCATCGATTAACAATGTTGTAGGTATAGAAGAATAGAAATTGAAAAGATACATGTGGTTATTATGAATCAACTCAATTCATTCCACATTTAGGTTACAATATAAATTCCATGAAAAATAAGATTAAAGTTTGTGTATTTTAGTTTGATTATGATCATATAAATTAGAAGCAAAGTTTATAAATTTAGTTTATTTCTAGGAATCAAGATTTGGAAAATTGTTGTGGAAGCAAGCATGTGTTTGATTTATTTTAATGTTAGATTTGTTTGTGTTTTAACTTTTTTAATAAAATATATTGCAACTTGTATGTATGGGTATGTTTCTCCATTGGTGAAACATTCATTCACCTTTCATTGGTGAAATATATTTTAAGTTTCGAGTTTCATATTAGTTTTATGATTCAACTACTACATAAGTCAAGGTAGCATGATTGATCCGTATATTTTCAATATAAAATGACAAAAAATATTATTTTTATTAAATAAATATTATTTAATTGTATGCTACTTTTTTTGAGGGACAATGTCAAAAAAGAATTATTATTATTATTATTCATGAAAAAGAAAATACTCTCAACAAATTTTGGTATATTAACTTCTTTCAATCTTCTAAAAATTAGATGAAAAAATCGTTAAAGTAAAATTTAATATTGTAGAGTAGATCTAAGATTTAATTTTATTTGACATAGTTTAAGAAAAAATTAGTAAAGAATTTGTTTGTCATTAAAATATAATTTTAACTTGTCTTTAATATATGTGATTTTTTTTAATACCGACTTTTTTGATAAAGTGGAATTTAATATTTTTGTCAAAAAAAAATTATATAATTTTAAAAAAAATTCAAGAGTTTGCAAGCCATATCATTTATTTTTTTGTTATTTTAAAAAAATGTGCATTTTAGACACGTTTGGAAACTTCGATATTCAATAGTTAATTTAGTAAATTTTCTTGTGTATTTTACAAGTTAAAAAACATTAATATATCAAAATATGATTAACAAACTTTAAATAAAAGATAAGAAAATATGTTGATATTGATGATATTAATCATTATCATTAATTCATTATATAGTAATATAGTCTATACTCATCATCTTTTTTTTTTTTTAAGGAAAACCGCTTACTCACAAACTCATAACTAGAACCTTTAATACATGATTTTATCTATTGTATATAAAAGAATAATTATTTTATATAAATCACTTTTCTTTATAAAAGGCGTATGTAAGCATGATAATGGATAGACAACCGAGATTGGTTATGAAATGGGTCCGGTAGTCCCTGGGCCAGCCCCACCCTGACGGCACCCATGGATCCATGTGCACCATACTTACCTTACGCCACATGATCAAATTGAATTAGCCTTCATTTATAATGTATATAGTGGATTTGGATTAGATATTTAGATGGATGTCTATTCCGTCTTTTTCTTGGATTGACATATGATTCTTTAATTGATCCCTATTGTTACGTATATTTAGAGGTGTTCAAACCGGTTTTTTTGCTCAAATAACCGGTTCGGTTTGGAAACCGGTTTGGGAGATGAGGGATGTCAAACATATAGAACCGGTTTGGACCGGTTTGGAGGGGTTGAAACCGGTTTGAAAACCGGTTTGGGAGATGAGGATGTCAAACCTATTACAAACTGGCGGTTCGGACCGGTTTGGAAACCGGTTTGGGTGAAACCGGTTTGAGAACCCAAACCGGTTTTTTTGTTCACCTCTACGTATATTGAATACCATCATTTGTTCAAAGGAACAAACTCAAAATAATAACAATAACAACAACAACAATTAACGAATAAACATGTGTTGTCATGTTACTTTAATACCTATATATTTTGAGAACTGAAAAAAAAAATTAATGGATAGATGCATCAAAAGAGGAAAAAAAGCTAGCAGAGAGACTCGAACTTAGGAAGGGAAGACTAAAGGATGGGTACCAAACCGTTGCGCCAACCACACGTGATGTTTACTTCTCCTTTAACAACACATAAATCTTAAAAGAAAACATGCATAAAACACTTGTATCATACGCTTTGTGATTACTTTTTACCATTCATATTAACTTTTTTATAGATAAGTATTTAATTAATCAAATTATAACAAATAATACTTAATTCTCTCTATTTGAATTAGTTATCTAGATAGTCTAAAATACTTTATTTACTCAAAATATGATAGCTGTTTTAATTGTTTTCTTTTATTGCTTTTATTTAATTGTCATTTATCCTCGTTTACGTTGATTTTTTCGTATGTTTATTCAAATTTATTTCAATTTTATAAACTTATTATTTGCAAGTCTCGCTGGTAAGTCAGCCCTCAAATTGAAGTGGTTAAGGCTCGCGAAATGATTCTGGGTTCGAATCCTGTAAAAGGGTTTTCTTAAATTATTGAGTTTCATCAAAAACTGGTGACTTGATGGTGAATATGATCAAGTGATACTACCAGTTGCCCTACAATGATCTGTTAATGATCCTAAAATTTAGCCGTTCACAAAAAAAAAAAAAAAAAAAAAAACCTTTTGTTCCGTGTTTCTAAATAAAGGATTCCTTAGTTCTTAAAATACAATCCATGTAAAATTTGATTTTGGGGTTTCGAGTTCTTAAGTTGATTCACTTTTCGTTTTAAAGTTTTTCGGAGATGACTCAACTCAAATAAAATATGTTTTCATGCTTATTTTATGTATATTTTTAGTTTCTCTAGGTTTAGACCATGTTAACGTCATCGATGCAACACACATAATAAAGTATTAAAGTTCATCAACAATTCGTATAGCGTGATGTCACTTTTGAGTTTTGTTATATTTTTTCCCAATGAATTACATTTTTCAAAGTTCTTATACGGCGTGACATGGTGATATTTTTCTTGTATGTTTCTATAACAAATCCATACGACTTCATCCATTATATTAATCATATTGTCAAACCATAATGCACGGATTTTAATCATACTATCATACTTTATATAGCTGATGCGTCATAATTTCATATGCTTTTAATCTTGCCATCAAATCATAAAGAACGAGTTTTCATCATATCACAATGTTGCAACACGGATGTTACTTTACTAGTCTTAATACATTACTAAGTTATGCCATTATTAATATTTATTGACAGTTCTATCTGGCACCTGCACATCATCCAAAAAGGGGGTTTACGTGCACATAAACCCAAAGCATTCTAACTTTTCTAAATTTTTTTATTGAACGTTTACGTGATAATTGTAGGCTAAGATCTAAATATAAATATATTTTAAAAGAAGCATTTGTGAATAATATTAAGGTTTTCCTTAATACCCCACTAGCTAGCCACCCTTTGCCTATAATTTCATAGAGAGAGAAAGAGAGACAGGGAGAAGTCAAAAATCAAGCAAAAAGTAATGAATTTTAGATTTGATTCTCGTCGAAATGCTTGAATTTACGCATGAAATCATGCTTAAACATTTGTTAACAATACAAGAATTGATAAAGATTAAACCTTTACTATTTTTTTTATTGGTCTTTTAACTCTTACATGAGAAAGAACGGTTTTAGTGTTTCATTCAGAACCGGAGCCAAAAGTGAGTTCTCAATCCTCTAGTTTACATGGTTTTTATAAATAAGCGGTTCCCCTAGCTAATGATTCTTGTGATTCTGGAGTATCCAGCTTATAAATTGCTAAATTTAAGATGTGAACTAACTTACAAAAAAATGATACCCATCTTACGAAAGAAAACTAATATGCATATGTGATGTTGCTAACGATAAAATACGCTGATTTTGGTTATAAAGTTTGAATTTTATATGATTAGGGTTTTCATAAGGTAATGATGATAAAATATGCAACTCATAAAATGATAGTACATTTGAAGCTAATGATGAGGCCAATGGCATTAACAAATGAAACAGTAGACCACATTTGCCATTATATATGGCTACCCACACAAGAGAAGCTCATTTGAATTCAAGAAACTCATCCGCAGATTATTCTTTACCAATTAACCGCACAATGAAAGCCAAATTTTTTAAAAAAATTTTAACATCATTGTAAACACATTTATAACACTTTCTTATTTCACGAGTTTGCGTAAATTCGTCACTGTTTAAAAGTTAACATCGTTGTAAGTTTTTAAAATTTTGTCAACATTATACTCGTCTCATTTTTCTCTTTAATTTTGTTATAGCCTCAACTATTTTTGTAAACTTTTTCTATGCGACTGTAAATTACAACGTTGTTGAATCACTGGGTATCAGAGGAGGCTATACGTCTCATATAAGCCTATATGAGATATATAGAGTCTATAGGGTGTTAAAGAAATAAAAGTTTAGCTACGTAAATTACCAATCATGTGAAAAATCATGAAAACAGTTTATTCATCCATACTTGCTCCGTGTTCCTTCGACACCAATGTAGTCTCACTTTGACTATAAAAAAACGTCGTAAAACACATTACATTCACGTCATCACTTTCAACTAATTATTGATTATTAGCATCCGATGATCAAATCAATTCATATTTTAAACACATGACCGTAGGTTTTTTTCACGAGTTTATAAAAACTAACGCGTATTGATGAAATTAACAAGAGAATCAGGTATTATTTACAATTAATACAACAAAATAAATATAAAAAATTTAGAATATAAATCATATGTGTCATCACAAGTAATCAGTTCATTTTCACAAAATAACATATATAACCATCTTTTTTGTTTCAACTGAATAAAGATTAACTATCAACAATATTACACCCTCCGCTGCAAGAAGAAAAAATATCATTTTATATTGTAGTTCTCTGCTTAAGGGTGGTTAATTTTCTATAAGATTATCTCATACCTGACACCCTGCATAAAAAACTCGATGATTTTTTGGATTAATTTCACCACTCTGGTTTTTGCAGTATTTGTAGCACCAATCCACCAAGCTGAGAAGACAGATAATATAACTCATTAGATGCTTGTCATAGTGAAGGTTTATATTGATCAAGAAACATCCATCAATATAGTTCCATTAGTTAAAAAACTACTATTAGCTAGTAATTACTACCTTTTCAATATGATTGTGACATCTTCAGTCGACAAGAATTTTGCAAGAGACAGATAACTAGCTAGATAAGCAACAGCACTCATTCTGAAACGCATCAAATAAATTTTAGGCAATTAGCCCTACCAATATTAAAAAAATCATGCCAAGGTAGAAAAAATAATGATTCAATTATTAACTTTTTGTGTGTTAGATGAAAAAATATTAATAAATGTAATAAAAATAACAATTCAATTATTAACTTTTTGAACCAATTTAGGATATAAAAACTTGATCATAGAGACAGTGGTCTCAATGGAAACAACTTCTCTATCCTTGTAACTCACCCTCCCAGCCTCCCCTTACCCTACTTTTGAGTGTGATAATAATGAGTATTTTGTTTGTTTAATTAAAAACTTTATCATGCCATTGGGCCAATTACTAAGTCATTTGACCTGTGTTAGCACAAAGTAAAACCAAAATTGAATGTAGTGGTTAAAGTGGAGAGACAACCTAGAGGTCTCAAGTTCAATTCCCCCTAGGGCAATTTTCCTTGAAGACCGCCGACCTAGTTGCTTACTTCAGGGTTTACCACGTAAGTGGGTTTCCACGGTTTTCAAAAAAAATAAAAGACCATTTAATATTAACCGGTTAAAAATTGGCCATTTATGTTCATTGTAACAGGAACGAAATGTAACATTACCTCCAATCTTGAGGATAAATAGTGCTGCAAAATATTTCAAGAAGCTTACTCTCAAACTGTCACCCACAAGCTTCAGGGTCAAGTGAACAAGCATAGAACATTACAAACTACAGTTACAAGAAGTAAAGTTTGGGTAAAAACAATGTGCATATCATGCTATCAGGTGACAGTTAAAGAGAATTAATAGATTGATATATACAAGAGACATTAGAAGCATATGCCATATGGAAAGGAGGGTTAATTGGTTACCTGTGCAAATTTTGACTTGTATGCATTCAACACAGTACTTTGAAATAACTGGAGAAGTGCCTTAAAAACCTAAATAAAAATTTCGCATTATATATAAATAGATTATAACATAAAATGTAGAAAGTAAAAGGTCAAAACTTGGGGAACCTGATGTAAGCGGCCATTTTTGAAACAGGATTGAAGGTGGTCGAAGGTGAGATCCATCAAAGCATCCAACTTCTGAGCTACTACGTTTCCCCATAGAACTTTCCGACCAGAATACTTTTTTTGGGGCTAAAAGAAAGGCAATGATACACTTCTTAGTACATTTGACTTAAGATTGTAAAAAACTCTATTTATCCTGCTGCTATGTTTTGTATTGCTTTTTATTCCTTCATATAATCAGATGGGTATAATTTATAAAAAAAAAAAAAAAACAAAAACAAAAAAACTGGGTCAAATAATTCAAAAGTTACCCAAACCATACATAATCTCCTGACTTGTTTACTCAAACAAAGTAGATAATTATCTTGTAGACTTGTACTATATTTTTTGGAAATCAAATTTAGTTTGTAACTGAAAAGTAACACAAAAAACTGTAGGGAAGTCACACTAATAGAAAAACATTGCAACTTTAACCAGTTATCAGAACCGAAATTTCACAACTGAAATTATCAGTTAGCTTGACAGATCATACCAAAAAGAGGGAAATGCGAAACTCAATAGAAAATATATTTCTAACGTATATGTTAATCAAATAATTAAACAAAACAGTTACAAATAAAAAATTAAACAGCAGTTAAAAACAATGATGAAACATTGAATTTCCTCATCCACATCCATCTCTGTTTCATCTACAGGTCGTGCCATATCTTCTAGCTCCATCTCAAAGATGCCTTTACTACTTGGATCATCCAACAAAATTTCATCCCATCCTATCTCAACCTAAAAAAAGTTCAATCAATCATACTATCGCATTAACAACAATAAGAATATTATTAAGTAACTGCCTCTTCATTCACACACACTTTTAAAAGATGACTCACATCTAAGTCTATCAGCCTATTCATCAATTCAAATATCATAGAGTATATGTAACAAATTTATTTAGTTCATGATGTGTATGAGACTCACAGCTTCCTTGGAAAATACATTTGGAACCCTCTCCCTTACAATTTGTTCCAGTCTAGAAGGAGCTAGAGGCACTAAATCAGCAATTCCTTTCAGCGATAAATGTACACGAATAATAACTTGGTCTTTTTTTGCAAGTCCACGTGGCTGCTTCAATATCTCTAGGAAATTGAAAGGAGGTATGAAGTTGCTTACAAGCATATCTAAACAAAAATCAACATATCTTCCATTTGATGCAGCCTGATATAATATAGTGAGATCAGGGCAAGAAGCTGATTAATTTCAGACACGTTAGTGCATCACCTAAATAGGCAGAACATACCAAAGCTACTATTAATTCCATCAATGTGTCCATGAGTCCATCACATCTGGTCCGTAGTTCCACAAGCTCATTCCACATAACTAGAAAGTATAATTTTTAAAGGTTATATTGTATGCACACATAATTAGAGAGAGATGAACTGTAATAAATTTAAAGAAAAAAAGGACTCTTACAGAAGAAAGTAGAGCACGGTGGTGCACAACATCAATCTAAGAAACCGCTCCAGTTAAGGCCCTTAAAACAGTCTGTCAAAAAAACACAAATAATCTACAGATCCAAATCATACTTTGTATTATAAACTCAGTTCATTTAGAAATAACACACTTACAACAAGCATAGCCACCTCATCAGGAACTAGGCGATCATTGTGATGCATATTCCTAATGAATTGATCATAATCATCTGTTTTACCCTGGAAGAACTCACACCATATCAATATCTCTATTAAAATCAAGAATATTTTCATAATTCAGGTTTTTCCTCTCTTTAAAACATATTAGATTAATAATATATTCAAATATAATCTTTTGCGCAAAAAAAAAAAAAAATTAGGTCATTTTTTCAGCACTACCTTCAAAATTCCAACATCACATGACATCCTGTAAACATTTTAGCACCTATACTAATTCTTTCAGCATTCCATGTAGTTACCAACTGTCTTCCAAATAGCTAAACAAGCCATAACAATTATAAATTTCTTTGGAGCATTTTATAAACACTTCCATACTAAACTTATAGTCAGACTTATGTGCAGTGGTTAATTTCAAACAGAGCAATCAGTTTACTGGTCAGAATTCTCTTTCATTCTCTGTTTTTAAACACAAAATTCCTTTTTTCTTCTAATATTAAGAATTTATTGTTAGTGTGTTCAACAAAAAGTTAATTAAAATTCAAAGTTGTGCTCAAATGCTAGTCTCCAAATTCAAGTCCAGTTTACATCTTATTGTGGAACAAAGATAGTCTTGATATACCCTTGATCAGTTCTTCTGTTATCTATTTATGTTGATACTACCTCAAAAAACACATACACAGGTAACTGAATGCTCATCGTATCTCAAAACAAGCAACACATTTTTATTCAGTTTATTACCAGACCTCATTTGACAAAATCATTCTCATATACCTCTTTGAAAAGAGCAATCAATCAGTAACCCTAATTACATAAAAGCAAACTAGATAAGAAAAACTATATATGTATCAAATGAAAAGAAAGGACGTTAGTGTAAGTGTGTAACAATTAGTTTGAGATAACAATAGTAAAATGCCAAATAACAATGCCACTGTTTTTACCTCTAGAACAGATTTTAGCGCTTTACGAACATAATGAGACAATTCATAATCACTGACATCTTCCATCTCAGCATGCTCATCTCCTACTGCTGCCATATCCTTCCTAAGAATCAACCATAAGAAGTTTAAAGCAAAATTTTCATATCTCGTAATTGCTCGTATCAGAAAAGCAAGTACATAATCCTACTCCATAATCATAGTGTGGGAAACATACACAAATGCAAAAACATAATTAAGAAGTTTAAAGATAGATTAAACAAAGAAGTTACTGATTATAAATGCAAAATAATAATAATAAATAGCAATCTTGATCTTCAAACCATCAATGTTTGTCACTCTAGGTGGGAGAATGTGCAATCTCGATTATATCTTGAAGTTAAAACATCCTAAAACTATAAACAGCAAATGGTTGCGGCCTCCCAGATTCATTGGACCTGAGTTTACTTAAAACATGTTTTTGTTGCAAATCACACAGATATGTCGTTTGGATTACATACCCTATGAGCATTTTACTTTATTCTTTAGTGCAAAACGATGACACGCCATGTGAACTCATATCACAAAACATGGTTTCTGGCAAATTGAACAGGTCCTGTTCAATTCTGATTTGATTGTTTTTTTTATCTCAGAATGTATAAACTTCACTACTGGTTCAAATTCTTGAAAAAAATTGAAAAAATAAACAGAATTACAGATAACATACTAAACCCTTGAAATTATGTATTCAGATAGCAAATTGAGCAAAATACATTTATAATGCAAATTGAATAACTAAAACACAAAAAAAAGTTACCTTCAGCGTTGACTGTCAATTGGAGGGAGATGCCAATTACTGTCGTCAAAATGATGGAGATACTGCAATTTCAAACAGGATGGAGACGCAGGACAAAGTCGATAAAGATGTCGATTTAGGGTTTAGAAAGAATATAGATGTTGGAGAGGGTGTGGTGGTGCGGGTGCACCTGATTTTAATTTAAAACTAGATGACGTGATCGCGTTTTGCAGCGGGCTTGTGCTTGTTTGTACATTGTAAGATATAAGCATGTTTATCCAAATAGCATACTTAAATCACGTCACAATTAGGCTTTTAAAGATGGAAATAAAGGAACAACCACATATAAGGAAGAAAATAAAAGACCTCCCAATGAAAGGCAAATGAAAAAGAACTACCGAACCCAGATCAGTTTTAAAAAGATAAAGACTAAAAAATCAAACCCAAATGGGTTAAAAAACCCAAAAAACAAAAACCGAACCTCTATCTTCTCTATGTGACCACCATCAAGTGCCATTGATACCATGAAAACCGAGATTAGACAGAATCTTAGTAGAAATAAGAAAGGACATGATATGCAATAATCACATATGCAAAGAATGAAAAAAAAACATAACCAAAGTAATGCTAATATGTAGGGAAAAAAGGGCCTCCAAGGAAGTCGAAGGTTTAAAAAGTATATTGTATACTGTACGGATGTTATGTTGAAACATTAACAACTAAAATGGTTAGCGTTATAATAGCAACATGTTAAAGTTGAAAAATAGAAAAAACAGATAAAAAATAAATTAGTTAAAAAGTTTATAAGTTTATAATATATATATATATGGTAAGTGAGTTGGATTGAAACATTAGAAATGCTAGAGTGAAAAAAAAATCATTTGTTAGCAAAAAGTTTTGAACTTTTGACCACTAAAATAACACCTTAAAGTCCTAATTAACTCATCCTAGTAGTTTCTTGCTCTAATAGTACAATGAAATATTATTTAAGAAAGAAAGTGACTAAAACCTAAAATATAAAATATGGCATTGGCGAGTTTTGAACGTGAGACCTCCTGGAGAAACGCAAGCAAAACAACCAACTCATCTAGCCACTTTTTTGGTTTAGTGTTAGTAACTTTTCTTTATAAAAAGATGTGAGCAACATAAAAAAAAAAGTCAACCACAGGCTTCGAATACGCGCATCTTACCAAATACCAACCCATCTAGCCAGTTTTATTTGATTGCTATTAGAGCGTATTCTTTATAATATAGAAGTGGTCGGTAGCCTTTTGCCACCAGCACTTTATTTAAACTCATGAACATTCTATTTAAAAGATAAAAGCATCTAGCACATAAAATGATGATATTTCTGTACATTGATCAATTAGCCTCAAGTTTGACTTACATTTTGTATGAAAAATTGTTTTTTGTTATTTTTGTTGGTTTGGTTTTTTTTAATATGGTATAACTAGCTTGCATTGAAGAATGTCTTTTATGTTAATACATAATAGCATATCCTGCGAATTCAGTCTACTGGTTGAGGTTTTACTATGTGATCAAGAGGTCATGGGTTTAAACCCAGCCAGAAGCATTTAAAAGACATCCATGTGAGGGAAAGAATCTTGAGCTTAATCTCGGGTTCTGGACAGAGGATTCCCAAGCATTTGGTTTAGTCGCGTCTTACATCTGTCAGGTGAGCCTTGTTAAGAAAACATATGTGGTATGTAGGATCGTCGTCATTCAAATAAAATACATAAAAGCATATACACCATTAATATGCTTGAACAATTAATTGTATGTTATTTTATTACATTCTCATCAATTATTGTATATTTTATTATTGCATTGTTTCAATACTTTCTATAAATAGTTGACAATCTTAAGAGTTATTGAGAATTTCCTTTATGTTGGGGTTTAATTTAGCTAGCATCTTGCTAGGCTATTTGGTGTATCTGGTTTTGTTTTTCAATAAATTTTGCTGTTCAAAAAAATAAGTTAAACATACAATTGATTGTAGTAGTTTCATCATTAAATGTAATAACAACAAAATTGAAGTTGTAGTCTAACTAACCTATGATATTTATAACGAAATTAGATTATTAAATCAAATTTGAGAGAGAAAACTCAAGATTTTAAAACGAAAAGTTGTTCAAAGGTGATTTAGTCATACACTCATACATATTTTTCCCCATATTTTTTAAAAATTCAAAACTTTTACATACGATATTATATATATATATCATAAAAGCGATATTTTTTTATCTTTAAAATGAGTATAGTGTTGTTGCAAAAAATAAAATTTTCCCCATTTTATTGTGTATAATTATTGCCATTATGTCTTTTTTATACGTTTGTGTGTAATTATTTTTTTTTCTGTTTTTCTAACATGTAATTTTTTTACAAGTCATTGTGTCTTTTTAAAGGTCATCGTGTTATTCTTCCTCGCCGTTCTATCCTTCTTACTTGACATTGTGTATTCTGTAACATCATTATGCCTTGATTTGTTCAGGAAAACACAACATTGAGGAGTAAACATAAAAGATACAATAACATATAAAAAAGACATAATGAACTGGAAAAACAAATTTTTTTCTTATAACAAGACTATACTCATTTTGAAGATACAAATATGGTTGTTTTTATGGTAAATTTTTCTTCAAAAAATAACGTCATATATAAAAGTTACGAATGTTTAAAGAGGTATGGGAACTTAATAAAAAGTCAACAAAGATGATTATAACGAAATATCCTCCAACAACTTGATTTAATCATAGTTTTTGATTAACGATCTAATGGTTCATTATCCTTCTTTTACTTTTTAAGACAATGAGTATATTTAGTTTAACATAACCCTTCATAATTAATGCATATCATTATTTTTACAGTTTTAATAATCTAAACTGTGAGTTCCATCATTATTTTTAAATTCATAAATTCAAACTTGAGACCTATAGTCATTCCTGGCACTCATGTTATAGGAAGTCAAAAGGGTAATTATAGGTCTATAAACTCTTTGGTATAAGAAAGTGTAATTAGTTTCAAAGATTTGAGAATAGATAAAAAAAATAAAGTAAAATAAAAAATAAAAGTAAGGGCCTAAAGTGTAATATATAAATGCTATAAGAAAATAAAGAAAGATTAAGTTAAAATAAAAGTTGAACTAATTTTAGGGCCACGAATTAAATTAACAAAAATTAAAAAAAGAATAATATAAAAATCATTTTGACAATATAATTCCTCTGCATTACAATATAATTTTTTTTTAAAAAGATAACTTGATAGAAAACGTAATCGCATTACAGGAGACTCATACGCACAATGAAGTTAATGGCAACGACATTTGTTAAACCTCGCAACTTCCATGTAGAGGTGTTTATCAGGTCAGATAACAAGTTATTCGGGTTTGAAATTTTTTTGATTTATCCGAACATGACCCGACCCGAAATTCAAAATATATTATCCGACCCGAAAACCCGAATTCGTGTATACGAACAACCCGAAAAAACTGTTTATTTCGGGTTACTCGTGATATCCGACCAGAAAAAGCTAGTTTTTACATATCCGAAACCCGACCCGAATCTAAATTCATCTTATCCGGCCCGAAAAAACCCGAAATAGATTTCGGATACGGTTTTTTTCGGGTTTCGGATACAATTCGGATTTCGAATTTTTTCGAGTTTCGGATATTTAAACCTACATGCATTCATATATGGTAATACTAATGTGGTTAAGAAGTGCTTTTTTTTTAGATTGAAACACAGAGATAAGCAATACTATGTCGCAGGAAAAAAATTCGCCTTGTAATATTTATACACTGATTTAACGACATGTATATAAATCTTTAGATGACTTGTACATTGCCACATGAATTCAGTTTCCTTCCATAAATCTATTTATATATTTATATTAGGTTATACCCGTGTGATACATGAGAGGATTATGGGTAAAAATGTAATTAAACATACATTATAAATATTTTAAAGTTTTTTACATATGATATGAAAAAAATATATGATAAACTTCATACGTTATAAAGATAAATTGCATACAAAAATTTTATGAATTACAACTTTTAAAATTTCCAATCATACAACAATTAACGTCTTATTTGTAGGTTTACCATCTCTATCTAATATTAATATTTTCACACCATCTTTGTTCTTTACTTTTGAAAGTGCCACGTATAATTGGCCATGTGTGATTTGCACCATAATTTTTCGTATTCGTGAACGTATTTTCCATTTAACATGTTAAATTTATTTGTTTATACAAACCGTGCTTATCACGGGTTTACAATTGGATATAATTTTAAATAAAATTTTAAAAATAATTTGTTACGTGGTTTAAAAGTTTACATACCTGCTAACACTTTACCAAAGCACAAACAACCAACCATTGATGTTTCATAGTTCTTAATCCGTTACCAAAATGTTTGGTTTCTTATTAACAATTCTAAATCTAGATGGCCAAAGTTAATAAGTACAAAGGTAGGATGATATATTAATTTAGTTGTATGTAGAATTTTAAAAGGCTATAACTAAAGATGCAGCAAGCCATAAAAAGTTTTCAACCAGTACTATAACCAGAAATAAATATAAAATATATTTAATGGCGGTAAAGTTAGTTACAGCGAGAAGTTAAATTATCTCTGGTGCAAATATATAATGCCCATCTTTATCATCTTCACGCGATGGTGGAGAACCATTGTGACCGCATGCTTAATAATAGATGAACTATTATGGTCTTGGGGTGCCCGTGAGACAATGTTGGTTACATTTCCAACATCTTGTCCAAACACAAGCCTACCTGAGTCAACACAACGGTCATCCATTCATGTTTCTTTTTAATAGATAGTATTAACCTCTTTGCCATTATGATTTTGATTAAAAGAGTACCATAAGCTTCAAAACTTGTTAGTATAGTCGGTAGAAAGTGTAGGAAAATTAATAATATACAACATGGTATTTGTCACAACCAAAATCAATCTCATAGTCAGCACTAATCATATTTTTTACTCGTTATTTTTAAGAAAAAACTAATCCATTACACTATGAATTAATTTGAAATGAATAATATGAAAGCTTATAGTTGCAACCAACGAAATCAATCTCACAACCAGCACCAAATTCTTCTTTAATTATTTGTTTAAGAATATAAAAAGCAATCCATTAAACTATGAAACCATTACCAAAATAATTATATCATAACATGAACCAAATTATTGTATCTTTTGTTTAACAATACAAAAACAATCCATTTAAATCAAAAACAAAAATCCATGATCATATTCTAATTTTTACCACACCTTCTCTGTTTGACCGTAACATAGAAAATTAATTAAATAGATGATATAATCATAAGTCGCTTCAAATCTAAAATCAGGGTTTCAGCACCTAATAAACTTTCAACAGTTAAAGAAGGAGATTATCCCAAAATCAGAACTTTCAAAACAAATACTTCAAAATAAACTATCAGAGGACGAGATTTTGCATACCAAAATCCACATAAACGCTAATCAAACCACGAAAGTTATCATAAATCAAAATTCAATATATAAATCAAAATTCAATATATTCAACAAATCCAGAAAAAATATCTAATTGGCTAATTTAAAATACAACAAATTGTTATCCAGGGAAATCAAAATAAAAGCCTCGATTCAACCATACCTGGTCAAACGATTTAGACTTTGATACAAAAACAAAGACAATCACAACAAACATTAAAAAGTTAGAAAAATGTGAAGAAACCAAAGCTGATTTATATGACACCCCGTATTTTCCAGGTCAGCTTTATATTATTTAAATTTTATTTAAATACTTTATGTACACGTGGCACTAGAATTAGATTAATTTAGTGTGACACGTGCACAACAGTACAAACACTGACACACAACAGGATAATTCGTGGAATTATCGGCAAACAGCACACGTGTCAAAACACACGAACGTTGGTGAACGTCAAGCACATTGTGTAGCACAACACTCGAAACTTCACGAAACACTCACACATTGAACTTGGAAGTTCAAACAAGACCAAACAATAGTTCGGAAGCGTGGAAACGGTGACGAACGGATCAAACCCATTAAGATAGGCTTATTGGGCTCCCCAGGGGCCCATCGCGGTACGCGATGGCCCAACAGGAAGAATTGTCGCGATACGCGACATGCGGCGCGGGAGTTTGACTCCCGAAATCCGCCGCGATACGCGGAAATTTTTGAAGGCCCCATCGCGGTACGCGAAGCCGCCCAGTCGACAATATCTTTATAAAACCAAGACAATCATGCCTATACTACTACACTTCATTATTTTGGTCGATCCTACACGCCTTGATCCGACTAAACTCGTCTTCTACATCTGTTTACCTGCATAATCCTCCATTAGAGACCAAATTTTGAAGCTTGGAACTTGAGATTGAAGCTTGGTGATTTCCTAGGGGCTTGACCATCAACACCACCTCATTTCTCTTGTCGAAACCCACGAACCAGGAGGTCAAGGAGGCTGTTCATCATCATCTCAGGACTTCTTGAAGCTTGAAAGGTAGTCTTGACATCCCTTGTGGCTTAAAACCACCATTACACACACATGCATGTGTTAAATCACACATGCATGCACCATTGAAGTTCATGCACAATTTTGTTCATGGGTTTGTTGGTTTTGATGTGATTTATGATGATCTAAAGTGATTTAGTAGCATATTAAGATGATCTATGATGATGTGTTGTTAGAACTCATGATTTGTATATAAAGTATTGAAATATCACCATGCATGTATGATCCATGACTCATGGAGTGATCTTATAGTTGTAATTGTGTTTATAAATGATATTAGAAGATCTTCACATGTTTGGATGATGTTGAAATGGCCAAAATTATGGCTTTGATGAAACTTGCCATTAATAGTAACTTTTTACTTATGAATGAGAATGAGAATGAAATTTGGTGTCATGCATGTTCATGGATGGTTGTTTAGATGTTATTAGGATGATGATAAGGTTAGAATGTGATTTTGGATAATGTTCATGGATATTTTGACATAGTTACTATATTTAGTAACTTTTTTGATGAAATATTGCTAAGTAATGAGTTAGGTCATGTTGACATATTTAAATGATGTTAATGATTTATAGTGATGATTAGTGATATGAAAATTGGTTTAGAAATGTTAAAATGGTTATATCTCTGCAAGAAAGTTACTATATTTAGTAACTTTATTTTTACAAAAACCGATTTGTAAACATGTTTGAATGATTCGAGCATGCTAAATGGCTTATTAAGTTGTAATATGATGATTAGATGCTAAGTTAGATGGTTTCTGATGTTACATATGCTAAAAAATGGAAACTTTCCATTTTAGGAAACTTTTATGTGCTAACATGCTATAAACGACTTATGTGAAACCGTATGATGACGTGCTATGTGTTAACATAATCACGTAGGACTAATGAGCATGCTAGAACTCTAAAACCGATATGCTTTGTGAACTTTCCATAAATGGAAACTTACTATAAATGGTAAGTTGTCCATAGACGCGACTTGCGCGATTTGCACACGACGAGCACTTACACATTTGCTACACCGATTCACAACCGTCACACGGTTCACCAACGGGTCGTTGACTTGACACGGTCAAACTTGGTCAACTCTGGTCAAACACGATCATTGTGGACCAACACAGTCAAACACGGTCATTGTGGACCAACACAGTCAAACACGGTCAATGTGGACCAACACGAGCAAACACGGTCATTGTGGACTGACACGGACAAACATGAACAACCAAGGGTTGTTGGATACAAACACGAGCACTAACACAAACACTAGCACGGTCACATACACGAACTCACGTACGGTGTACGATATAGGTTGCCGGTGACCGACACGTGCTACTACATCAGGAGCTTACGCTTGATTTGCATTTGCATCACTAAGTGAGTTTACGGCCCCTCTTTACTCTTTTTCAAACGCTTTTAAATAGGGGGAGAATACTAGTTACATCGAGTCAAACATTTATTACTGTACAAACATATTTGGTGTATGCTGGTTTATTGGACAAACATAAGTGTTGAACTCGTATTAAGCCCTCACAAAGTCTTACTGTTAATGTACGAACAACGTGGTAGATTTGGATGGATCCATTAGGGAATGACTAACCCCACGGGGCACTATGTTGACTGGATGTCATAACCCGTGCAAACTCTGACCTAACTTGCTATGCATACGAGGCATAGCGGAGGCAAGGACAAACAAGTCTAGTTCGGTAGTGACGCACTGATACTTTGGGCCTAGGACTCGGTACTAACATTTGATAAACAACATGACACACTTTCTTACTATATGTATATCAAAACCTGTGAACTCACCAACCTTTGTGTTGACACTTTTTAAACTTGTATTCTCAGGTAATTGACAGGATGATGGACATCCAGGAATGCACATTTAAGGAACCGAGCATAGGGACATTCATGCATTTCTGTTTATGCTTAACTTTTGAAAACAATTACATTCGGTTTATGTATTCAAACATATTTATTTCCGCTGTATAACAATCATTTTTCGCTGCTATGATTTGAAACTATTATTCCGCTGCAAACTATTTTATTAAGTGTATGTGTCAAACTTTGGAATTGTAAACGCATATAGAGTTGTTCTATATGACCTTGAGCTGCGATTCTGGACACGTCACGCCCACGTGACTGACACCACGAGTGGGAATTTGAGGGTACAATGTATACACTTAACTCCCGTGAACAACGTCCCAGCCGATTCGCTGCCTTTTTCTTGGACCGATGTCAACGTTACTAATCAGGAACTCCGTGACACACTCCATCTCCATGATCGGATGAAGATTGGAAGCATATCGTCTTGTTAATCATCAGCAGGAACATACCCGGTTTCTCAATTCTCTCTGATATAACTGTGTATAGAATTTTAGGGTTTTTTTGCAAAAGAGGGAAACATAGAACATGTTATAAGATGGTATATCCATAGATTTTATGGATCCGCGTGTGTAAAATAGTGGGAATGGTTTGAGCGGGAATGGAGGCCAAAAGCAGCCCTCATAAAAGGACACATGACATCACAAAACGTTGATTATTATATTACATAGATTATTGTTACTTAACAACAAACCATAATAATAATGTCTATATTATATCTATATCTATATATATACTATATAATAAAAGAGAAAATTTTTGACATTTGTCACATTTTTACACTACTATTTATATTTTTCACTGTCTTACAACTATTAACACGTATCAAAGCCTTATCATTGAACTTAATTTTCTCTCTTATTAAATAATTATATTATTCTCTTATTAAATAAATTAATTCTCTTATTAAATAATTATAATACAAATAACTAATATATTTTTATTTTTATTATAAAAAACACGCTTATTTTTTTTTTTTAATAAAATACGGAAATTTTCTAATCAAAAGTTTTCATAGTAAAAATAATTTATTTTCAAAAAAAAAAACAAAATTTATATATAAAAACTTACCGCTTATAAAAATGATTTTTTAAAAATAAAATATACTATAAAAGAAGTTTTTAAACAATAAGATTTTTATAAACAATTGACATTTTTTAATTTATTTAAAAATTGACATTTTTGAGCCGTTATATTTAACGCTTTATTTAAAATGGGACATTTGAACTTTAATAATTTCAACAAAAATTATATTTTTTTAATTATTATTGATTTATAAATTTATTTTTTAATATATACACAACTAAAGTTTTTAACTCAGTTGTTCAAAGATATTAATTGTTACACATTAAAAGATCATATATTATTTGTATATTGATTAAAAATTTTTACTTATTTTTTTAATACTTTAACATTATTAATATGTAAACTAATCATTTTATATCAAATATTGTTTTATAATTGTTAACTTTTCATTAATAACTAGTATTTTATATTATATTAAATACTTGTAAATATACGGGTTAAAAACCTAGTGTATTATATTATTATTGTTGCTGCTATAAACTAATCGGGTATCTCAAGTCGAGGTTTTGTAACTGAATTCGAAGTTGATGAGTTAAAAAAAATAAGTTGATAAGGAAACTCTAATAATTATTTAAATATCGTGCATTTGAAGTTATACATTTGGATGGAATCAAGTGATCGTTTCAATATATAATGATGACAAAAAGAGCTATTAATAAATAAATTTAAACACGTTATTATCAATTTTATGCATCTATCTATTTAATTTAAAGATTAAGCCTAACAAAATAACATGTTCGGATAATGTAACAGGTCATGATGAGTTTTAAGAAAAAATCATTTAGGATTAAAACGAGTCGTTTTTTAAAAAAAACATCATTTAGTTTAGGTTAAAGTCGATTTTTTGTAAACAAGTATTTTATTTTCATAATTTTTATTAATTTTTTCGTCGTCAGATATATATATTAATAATTGTAACCTATTTGAATATATTATATCATCATGGTTTTTAGGTAAGCATCTTGACTCGCATTATTTTTGGTGTTACATGTATCAACCAGTTTTATGTTACTATATTATATACTCTAATCCAA